>CACVCL010019189.1:0-111197 GCA_902729485.2 Mus minutoides | reverse complement strand
CTGATTTATATCATGGACATCATAGCTCTCTCGTGATTAAACTGATCACTCTATCCCATGGTCACTCATTTCACTGCCTCCCTATGTTAAATGTGTATAATCCACCTGAATCAAACTTATACATCTTCTAATTAACTCTTTCAAATTAAGATCCAATTCTTCCAGAAATATATTAGGTGTGAGAATTTATCATATCCCTATCATGGAGCAAAGATTTAAGGGATGATACCAGTGTGACATAATACACTTGAATTGGTGATTGTGATGCTGGTATGAACTTATAATTTTACTAAAGTTTAAATCATACAGTTCAGACAGGTAAGTTCCTGGGATGTAAATTATGTTCCAATTTGCCTGTTTTGAAAAATAAAGCTTGTGGTTGTTTCTTCCTTGTTCACCCCTTACTCATATCCATTGCTGAGTGCCATGTTACTCATCAGAGAATGTATCCGTGTCCTTTTTGTTCCTATCCTGCCCTGCCCTGCCCTGCCCTGCCCTGCCCTGCCCTGCCCTGCCCTGCCCTGCCCTGCCTTACCCTGCCCTGCCTACCCTGCCCTTCCCTGCCATACCCTGTCCTGTCCTGCCCCACCCTTCCCTGGCCTGTTCTGTCCAGAATCTTGTATTCTTTGGATTGCTAAGGCTGCTTGTTTTGTGCACCACTATGAACTGTGGTTCCCATTTATTTGTGATCCACAATGATACTTCAGCATATAGTTAGATTAGTGTTAACTACATCATGTTTATTTGCTTTGCTATGCTGTATAAGTAGCTTGTTTTTCTTAAAGTAATTGGAAGATAATATAATTTAAATCTACCTTGATGACATTATACTTCCCACAAGAAATCTGTATTTTTTAATCACAAAGTAGAAATAGTTCTTAATAAAATCCAAAATCCAATAAATGCTGCTAACTTCATAATATTAGCCAATCATAAAATAGCATGTTGCACAGTTTTTTCATGAATACCACATAAAGGAATCATAAAATAGGTACACAACATTTATAATAGCTGTTCATAGTTACCTATAGAGAGACAGATGTGCTTATGCAAAAGATAACACTACACCACTGCCCACATTAACTGCATGATTTTCTACTTGAGGGTCCTATGTAAAATATACTATTTTTTCTAAACTCAATCTTTTATCCTTAAAAATCTGAGTTAGCTGGACCTATAATTATGGTAATTTTTAAATGATTGAACTATTGTATGTTATTGTTTATATATTATTATTCCAATAACATGTTAGCAAATAGATGCTATTAGCTCTGTGGATATTGTTTTCTAAATCTTATTACCTCAATAAAATGTGTATTGAATTAATAAAGAATCCAATTCTCAATTACTGAATTTCACAGTATGTATGCAAACTCACATCTCTCCATTATAGCTGTATTTTATATGTATATTTTGACATTTAGCATAATTGTGGCCCAGATTATTGTTTGAGAGTTTTGTTAAACTCTTTATTTTTATTCTCCAGCTAGTACATTGTTATACATTTCCTTTTTTGAGTATCTTTAACATATTATCTCTTTAACATATTATCTCTTCTGTCCTTCAATAGTTTGCCACCTTTGTTTTTAAATTTAAAACAATCTGTGTGAGTAACTGGGATTTTTAAAAATGTGTCTTTGCTATATTTCACATAGATTGAGAGCACAGATTGGACCAATGAACTTAGAATAGTCTTCAATTGAGGATTTAATATGCAGGACTTATGGGATAGATGTGTACTTTGATGAGATTGGTAAATAAAAGAAGATGAGCCATGGGTTACTATATGTGTTCTTTTGTCTTTATAATGACCCAGAAAACATATTGTAAGGTGAAATCTTCTGAAGTAATCTATCTCATTATTTATAATATGGGCATCATTAACCTAAGTACAACACTTTGACAAAGCAAACCATAATTGCTGGAGTAGCAAGAGTAAAATTTAATAAAATTAAAATATAATCACTTAAAATGTTCACTTTTACAGATAAATGGATATAAATGCACTCAATTAATATTCACATAAAGGAGGTTAACACATCCAGTCACTGAAACCTGAATAAAAACAGGAGCAGTATTGTGAAATATGATGCAATATTATTTCTTATAGAATGCCTATATATATTAATTTTTAACCATTTTGTAAGGACAGAATTGACTGTATCATTTTTTATTATTTAAATGAGGCAAAGAATATAATGTATCAGATAGCATTGTGAATTATTGCTAAGATATACTTTTGAAACAGACACCTTACTGGAAGTTCACAGACTACAAACTGTTCCTTCCAGCTGTTTTCTGAAGCTTGGTGACTGGAGAGTTCTCTGCCTTTGGGTCCAACCTCCATTTTCACCACTCTTCTGTCACAGCCCTGTCTAACACACAGACTCTGCTAATAGTCACTAACGTCACATTTGCCCTGAAAGCAATTCTCTTCACAGTAAAAGTTCACTTCCAAAACACTACAGGTAATAAATTTAATCAATATTTTTAATTTGAATAAATTTTCCCTGACAAAGATTTGGCATTGGCCATTTCACAAACACTTAACCAGTTATTAGAAAAATCTAAAACGAAATAGGTGCTGACACACAGCTCCCTCTTGCCATTTACCTGTTTTACTTTAATTGACCTCAGTCTTTAAATCGATTTGGGTCCAAATCAGTTTTCAAATAACCTTTCACATTGCTTTTCCTCCATGTACTTCTGTCTTGGATAATTTAAGAAATATCTTTGCATTTGAACTGCCTTCCTCAGTTCAAATGACCTTCATATTAACTGTGAAATTTAATTTTTTGCATGTTCTAAACATGAGGGTTAAAATCCTATGGAAAAACAGAGCAAAGGAGGTCTGTAAATAATAATAATAATAATACCTAGCCTCAGAGACTAAAATTCCCCTTAGGTGTATACAGCCTATATGAGCCAGAGTCTCAAGATATACATACAATGTGATAATTGTCATCATATTAATCACAAAATACGAAACAATTGAAATATCACTAACAGATGAATACATTTAAAGAAAATCATGACCTGTAAATACAGAAGAGTAGTATTAAACCTTTAAAAAAATGGAATTTGTACTATTGGCTGTAACCAAGGTGGAACTTGAAGCCATTATGCTGTGGATGAAACCCATTGTAGAAAGGTATATGAACATGCCTGGGAACAAGGCAGCAAGCATTTTTTTCACATTTTTTTTATTAGATATTTTCTTCATTTACATTTCAAGTGCTGTCCCATAAGTTCCCTATACCCTCCCCACCACTGCCCTTCTCCCCTACCCACCCACTCCCACTTCTTGGCCCTGGCATTCCCCTGTACTGGGGCATATAAACATTGCTAGACCAAGGGGCCTCTCTTCCCAACAATGGCCAACTAGGCCATCTTCTAATACATATGCAGCTAGAGACATGAGCGCTGGGGGTTCTGATTAGTTCATATTGTTGTTCCATCTATAGGGTTGCAGACCTCTACAGCTCTTGGGTATTCTCTCTAGCTCCTACATTGGGGACCTTGTGTTTTGCCTTATAGGTGACTGTGAGAATCCACTTCTGTATTTATCAGGGACTGTCAAAGCCTCACAGGAGACAGCTATATCAGGGTCCTTTCAGCAATATCCTGCTGGCATATGCAGTAATGTCTGCATTTGGTGGCTGATTATGTGTTGGACCACCCGGGTGGGGCATTCTCTGGATGGTCCATCCTTTCATCTTAGCTCCAAATTTTGTCTCTGCACCTCCTTCCATGAATATTTTATTCCCTATTCTAGGGAGGAATGAATTATCTGCGGGTTGGTCTTTCTTGATTTTCTTGTGTTTTGGAACTTGTATCTTGAGTATTCTAGGTTTCTGGGCTAATATCCATTTATCAGTGAGTGCATATTAAGTGAATTCTTTTGTGATTGGGTTACCTCACTCAGGATGATATCCTCTAGATACATCTATTTGCTCAAGAATTTCATAAATTCATTGTTTTTAATAGCTGAGTAGTACTCCATTGTGTAAATGTACCGCATTTTCTGTACCCATTCCATCTTCACTCTGGATTTCTCTTCAAGCCTCTGCTTTTAGTTCCTCAGAACTGACTACTCTCACCTTATACCTCCTTCCCACCCCTGTCTACTCTTCCTCATCCCCACAAATCTTTCTCTAAGGTCTAGTCATTTAATTTTTCCAGCCACCAAGACCAGCAAGGTCTATTTTTGACCATGGATTTGAAACTATCTCTTTGAGCTTGGAGAGCTGAACAGAGCATGTGAAGCTCAACAGTGGTTCCCAGTCCTCCAGTCTATCAATAGCCAATAGTTCAAAGGTAAAAGGTAGGACCTGTGAGCCCCTCACAAACACCCCTTCAATGACTGACTGTTGGTTGGGATAGTCTTTTGTGATCCCAGCGCAGTTAGCTTCATTGATGTGAGTTGATGATTACAGTAATTGAGTATAAGAGATCATATTTTGTGATCCTTCACCCAATTTTGCAGCTCTTACATGCTTCCTACCCTTCTCTTCCGCAGTGTTTACTGACTCCTACCGGGAGTATTGTCGCTGACTTGTTTAGGGCTGTACACACACTTGTAGCTCAACTTGGACAGGCAAAAGTCCTTAAATCCAGCACTGTTGACTGTGAGGAGATGCTTTTCAGATTGTGTCTGGAAGCCATTTATTTATGTCTATGGGCACAAGCATAGATATAGAAAAGGTAATTTACAGGCATGCCAATTTAGTTAACCATCATAAATACCCTCTCTGAATGGGATTACCTCCTTCATGTTATGTCATTCTGAAAGTAGCAAACATGAGGGGAGAATTGATCATGGCTACTTGATCAGGGAAGAGATGGTTACAGAGAGGCAACAGAGCATACTTCTGTAGTGAGTTAACTAGAGCTCTATCTAGTTGGAGGTGACACATACAAAAAATTCTGCATAATGAAGCACACTTAGATTGTCTTTATAATAGCTTCTTCTATTATTTTATAATTTTTTATTTACTTCCTATTATTTAAAAAAATGTCATCTCCTCAACTCTACACATGGGGTTTGATGTAAAAATAAAACAAAACAAAAACATTTCCTACTATTGCTAATACTAAGAAAGATATTTTCAATATTAGTTGTTTTACTCTTGTGATAAACATTATCTAATATGCAGTATTGTTCAGAATGATATGTTTTGAAAAGAAGCTTGGAGCAGGGCATGGTGGCACACACCTTTAATCCCAGCACTTGGGAGGCAGAGGCAGGCGGATTTCTGAGTTCGAGGCCAGCCTGGTCTACAGAGTGAGTTCCAGGACAGCCAGGACTATACAGAGAAACCCTGTCTTGAAAAAAAAAAAAAAGAAAAGAAAAGAAGCTTGGGCATGCAGAATATAAATGATACCTAGTAGGGAAGGTAGATTATAAGTGAAGGTAGATTATAAGTGAGGAAGGACTTATCACTATCATGACAGGTGTTCTGTTTTGTGATTTGTCACAATAGAAATTGTGTGAGTGTGTGTGTGTGTGTGTGTGTGTGTGTGTATTGTGATATTCACATCACTATAATGTACCTTTCAAATAATAAAACAACCAGGTTTAGAGCTCACAGTTTGGCTGTATATCAGTTCACAGACAGGTGGTCTCTAATGCTATGATCTCTGGTGGCTATCCTTCTAGTAAAAGTGAGGAATACATGACAGAATGGTACTCTGCCCACGATCAGGAAATAAATGAGAAGCCAGAAAAGAAAGAACATGGTCATTCAGTTAGCTTTGGAATGTATACTGACTGGATAACCAAAGTTGTCCAAAAGGTATCTCTGCTACAATCATTAACAAAATCATCACTCCAGAGTCAAGCTTTTTAGAACATATACTTTTGGGATACACTCAACATATGAACACTATGATACAGCAGGTAAAATTTCATCCTATTTTTCAACTTCTCTGAATTGATTAAGCTAAAGGATGACTTTCTATAGTTATTTGATGTTCAAGACATTTTTAAGATATGATAATTTTAAGTAGGCATCTACTGTTTTGTCTTCATTTGTCTTCTTGTGGTAAATAGATTTATCAACCTGACAAATCTAAAGTCACCTGGGGAAAGAGAGCTACCTCAACTGAGGAGCCGCCTCCATAATGTTGGCTTATAGCTAAGTCTCTAGGAATTTTTCTTGATTTCAATTTTTGATGAGAGAGGGTCCAGCCCATTGTGGTTGGTACCATCCATGGGCGGGTGACCTTGCCTTATGAACCAAATCAGGCAGAGCAGCCCATGGAGAAAAAGTAAAAGAAGTAAGCTTCAGCTCTTCCTTCTAGGTCTCTGCCTTTCTTGAGGTCCTGCTTGGTTTCCCTTAGTGATGTACATTGTATTATACAAACATAGAAGAAAAATAACCCATTTCCATCCCAGGTTGCCTTTTTCATTGTGCTGATCATAGCAGTAAACAATGAACAAACAAATCTAGAGTCCTTCCCTTACATCAGATCCTGTGCTATGGTCAGAGTCTGCAATGACAAGGTATTTATTTATTTTTAGCAGCATCTCATGGTACCCACTTCTGTAGGTCCACATCATCTTGGCACAGCTTCCAGCCCAGTCCGCCCCATTTCTCTGCTGCACATTCTGCACCACTTGACTTTTTGGTATATTTTGTATATTCTCCCATATGTTCAGCTGTATTTCTGGGACACTTGCAAATGAGTTGATACATGTAAATGCTGGAGGCCTTTGAGTTTATACATAATTCAGTGTTGTCAAGTATAAAAGAAACAGCTAAATACAACTTTTGTAAAAATATTAAATACGCTTATCAACAGGCAAGTGTTAAACTCTATTAAACTTGAAAATTTTTTTAAAGAAAGTTTAGTCATTGTCCAAGACTCACTAAAAATGGCTTGCTCCTGGTGACTGTGGTACTGAAATGAAACTGTCATGAGAATAGAATAGCATACAAATGCTATAAGATGACAGGTGCCATCTTCTCCTTCATGTCTGAAAGGGCAACAAAAAAAGATATGATTAAAGTACCCAACATTCACATATATGGGAGAATTGAAATTCAGACTCTGTCAAAGGGATGGGTCTAGTAAGTCCTTACCATGACTAAGATAATCTAATGGAAACAACTTTAGTAAATTCATTACTATTAATTTGTAATAGCTATTTTGAGCTATTGTATTTGTTTCTTCTACTTCCTTAGAGATGCAAAATTTTTCTGTTTTCTCCTTTCTGCTTCAAGTGTACTATGGCTAGAACTATATCACATAAAGTACTTATTTTTATACTGTAGCTTCTCATTCTTTTCAAGTTTCAGAAAAACCAATGAAAAGGTTTCCTTAGATAGCCTTCTCAATTTATCCTGTGGAACAATAGTTCATCAAGAACAGATTCGATTCTGATGTCATTTATTTCTCAATTTTTCCAATACACAGAATTCTACAGAAGACATTTGTTGGGTTATTTATTTATTTATTTTATTAGATATTTTCTATATTTACATTTCAAATGTTTTCCCATTTCCAGGTCTCCCTTCAGAAACCCCCATCCCATCCCTGTCCCTGCCTCAATGAGGGTGCTCCCCCCAATCAACCACCCACTCCTTTCTCCCCACCCTGGCATTCTTCTACACTGGGGCATCAAACACCCCGAGGCCCAAAGGTTGCTCCTCCCACTGACATCCAACAAGGCCATCCTGTGCCACCTATGAGACCAAAGCCATAGTTCCTTCCATGTGTACTCTTTGGTTGGTGGTTCAGTCCCTGGGAGCTCTGTGGGGAGGGGGAGTGACCAGTTGACACTATTGCTCCTCCCATTGGGGCTGCAAACCCCCTCAGCTCCTTCAGTTCCTTCTCCAACTCCTCCATCAGGGACCCTGAGCTCAGTCCAATGTTTGGCTGCAAGCATCTGTCTCTGTATTTGTCAGGCTCTGGCAGAGCCTCTCAGGGGACAGCCATGTCAGGCTCCTCTCAGCAAGTACTCCCCAGCATCCACAATAGTGTCTTGGTTTGGTGACTGTATATGTAATAGATCCTCAGGTGGGATACTCTCTGGATGGCCTTTCCTTTAGTCTCTGCCCCAAACTTTGTCTCTACATTTGCTTCTGTGAGTATTTTGTTCCTCCTTCTAAGAAGCACTGAAGCATCCACACTTTGGTCTTCCTTCTTCTTGGGCTTCATATGGTCTGTGAATTGTATCTTGGATATTCTGAACTTATGGGCTAATATCCACTTATCAGTAAGCGCATACCGTGTGTGGTTTTTTTGTGTGTGTGTGACTGAGTTACCTCAATCAGGATGATATTTTCAAGTTCCATCCATTTGCTTGGAAATTTCATGAAGTTATTGTTTTTAATAGCTGAGTAGTATTCCATAGTGTAAATGTACCACATTTTCTGTATCCATTCGTCTGTTGAGGGACATCTGGGTTATTTCCAGCTTCTGGCTATTATAAATATGGTTTCTATGAACATAGTGGAGCATGTATCCTTGTTATTATATGTTAGAGCATATTCTGGGTATGTGCACAGAAGTGGTATAGCTGGGTCCTCATATAGTAAGTACTACGTCCAATTTTCTGAAGAACAGCCAGACTGATTTCCGAAGTGGTTATACCAACTTTCAATCCCACCAGCAATGAAGGAGTGTTTCTCTTTCTCCACATCCTCATCACCATCTGCTATCACCTGAATTTCTGTTCTTAACCATTCTGACTAGTGTGAGGTGAAATATCAGGGTTGTTTTAATTTGCATTTCCCTGATGACTAAGGATGTGGAACATTTATTTAGGTGCTTCTCAGTCATTCGATATTTCTCAGTTGAGAATTCTTTGTTTAGCCCTGCACCCCATAATTTAATAGGGTTATTTGTTTCTCTGTAGACTTACTTCTTGAGTTCTTTGTATATATTGGTTATTAGCCCTCTATCAGATGTAGAGTTGGTAAAGATCTTTTCCCAATGTTTTGGTTGCCATTGTGTCCTATTGACAGTGCCCTTTGCCTTACGGAAGCTTTGCAATTTTATAAAGTCCCATTTGTCTATTTTAGATCTTAGAGCATGAGCCATTGGTGTTCTGTTCAGCAAATGCCCCCTGTGGCCATATGTTCCCCACTGTCTCTTCTATTAGTTTCAGTGTATCTGGCAGCTATATCACTCTTTGGCATGTACCAAAAAGATGCTTTAACATATAACAACAACATATGCTCCACTATGTTCATAGCAACTTTATTTATAATAGCCAGAAGCTGGAAAAAAAACTCAGATGTCCTCCAACAGAGGAATGGATACAGAAAGTGTGGTACATTTACACAATGGAGTACTACTTAGCTGTTAAAAATCGTGACTTCATGAAATTCTTAGGCAAATAGGTGGAAGTGGAAAATATCATCCTGAGTGAGGTAACACACATGGTATGAACTCACTGATAAGTGGATATTAGCCCAAAAGCTCGGAATACCCAAAATACAATTCACAGACCTTGTAAAGCTCAAGAAGGATGACCAAAGTGTAGATGCTTCAGTCCTTCTTAGAAGGGGGAATATATGCTCACAGGAGGAAATATGAAGACAAAGAATGGATTAGAAAATGAAGGAAAGTCATCCAGAGATAGCCCTACTTGAGGATTCATTCCATATACAGTCATCAAACCCAGACACTATTGTGGATGCCAAGAAGTGCTTGCTGACAAGAGCCTGACATAGCTGTCTCCTGAGAGGCTCTGACAGAGCCTGGTGAGTACAGAGGAGGATGTTTGCAGCCAACCATTGGACTGAGCACAGGGTTTTTGATGAAGGAGTTAGAGAAAGGACTGGGGGAGCTGAAGAGGTTTGTAACACTATAGGAAGAACAACAATAACATCGAACAACATTAGCAATGCCTCCAGACCTCCCAGGGACTAAACCACCAACCAAAGAGTACAATGGACCCATGGTTCCACCTGCATATGTCGCAGAGGATGGCCTTGTAGGCATCAATGGGAGGAAAGTCTGAAGGTTCCATGTCCCAGTGTAGGGGATGCCAGGGAGGGGAGGCAAAAGTGAGTAGGTGTGTGGTTGGGAGAACACCCTCATAGAAGCAGGGGGAGGGGGGTGGAATAGGGGGTTTTTGGGAGGGGGACCAGGAAAGGGGATAACATTTGTAAACAATGAAAATATCCAATAAAATAAAAAATAAACAATAGTAGTAAGCCCCTGGCATTGTCTATCATCTTCCTAGGCATGAATTATGAACCAGTCTCATAGTACTTGGCAGGGATTACCTTCTGTGAAAGAAGCCCTAATCTTACTAGGGAGATGTCTGTTAACTCAGATAACAATGATGGTATCATTGCCTAGACATATTTCTGACTTGAAAATTATATTTTTCAAATTAATATATTTTCACTTCACTGATCTGTAACAGCAGTATTCTAAGCATTATCTAGAATATAACTACTTGAATAATACTAATATCAATATTCCTTTTATTATAATTCCATTTTTGCTCATTATAATTTGTTTTCTAACCATCAACAGATAACTGTTGAGTTTTGGATTAAAATTAACCTTTCTTCCATGTGGCTGCTTTCAAAGACACTAATGTCTACATGTGTGCATCACATTCCAGGAGTTATCAATGGCAATTGCCAGTAAATGACAGCAAATTTGCCTCCAAATTTGTTTACAATTATAATCAAGAGCAAACCATATGTCTTGGGATTCCCAGTGCTATGAATAGACACCATGACCACCAAAACAACTCTTATAAAGGATTCAGTTGGGGCTGGCTTACAGTTTTAGAGGTTCAGTCCATTATCATCATGGTGGGAAGCATGGCAGCATGTAGCCAGGAGAAGGAGCTACATTTTGAGTTCTACATTTTGAGTTCTACATTTTGACCTGAAAGCAGGCAGAAGACTCTCTTCTACAGACTGCTGGGAAGAGGATCTCTTCTGGACTACACAGAGCTGGAGCAGTCAGAGACCTCAAAACCTATCTCCACAGTGACACACTTTTTCCAACAAAACCACATCTATTCCAACAAGTGCCACTTCTCATGGGCCAGCCATATTCAAAGTATCATACCATATTAGCAAAGTGTGCCAAGCATCATTAACCAACACTCACATTTTATCTGATGATGAGGGATAAAATGAGTTATGTCGCTATTCCTTTATCCTTTTGCCTGCTGAGAGGGTTACAGTGTCTTTGTAGCCAGTGTCAGGATGCCACTGTTCTTACTGTCACTTTCCATGAAACCAAAGCTTCAAATACAAAGTAATTTAACTTGTTTATAAATATTGCATGCTTTATGCTCATTTTACTTTATTAATTAGATTCTAGCTTTATATAAAGATACACAAAACTGCACATTAATAGAGTGACTTTTAATATACATATGTATTGTATAAGAAAGATTTTTAATATTTAAATATAATGGTATCAACTTAAAATGATATAATAAGAACTTTTAGGGTATTTCTTAACCTATTATATGTGTGTGGGCTTGAGTGCCTATATGAGTGGGAGTATCCAGGAGTGTGTGTGTGTGTGTGTGTGTGTGTGTGTGTGTGTGTGTGTTTGCATGCTCATGCATGTGAGCACACTTGTTGTGCCTGCATGCATGTCTGTGGATGTGTGTTCCTGTGGATGTGTTTTGATGTGTGGTGAAACAAAATGCTCTCTTCAACAATTACCATGTGATTGCATATCTCTATAATTTTAGCACTTGGTTAATGGGAGCAAGAGGATCACAGGCTCATGCCTAGTTAGAGAGAGTTACATACTGAATTTCAAACAAAAGGAACAAAGCTAGAAAGTAAATGTGACATAAACTACCATGTTAAATTTTCTGTCAGCAACAATTCATATTGAGAAAAACTGATGGATACTTGAATATCTTGCTGCTGAAAACAAATGCTTACCCTTAAAAATTATTTCAGTTCTTAGAGTTACTCCAACATTGTTCCATAAACTTTCAATGTCATTTCATTTGCATGCTTTTATTGAAAGTAAATTTCAAATGTGCTTTCCCAAAGGCAAAAAGCACTGTTATCATTTAAAGGCTGATTTAAACCCTATCCATGGAGTTGATCTGTGAGGCATAGGCAGATTTTTTTTTTCTGGGAAATGTTTTACTGGGAAAATGCCTACAGACACATGAAAGGACAGAGAGTGATATGAAGTTTCAGATCTAGCAATCTTGCCTGATGAGAAACACAGAAAAAAAAAATCCTGAAAATCTCCAACATATTTTTGCTTCTATTACTATGGCTGATAACTATCAGTCCATTCACTAGGAAGTTTCACGTTGTCAGGGAAAAATATACAGAGATCCATATTTTATCATCATATAGAAGAATAGATTGTTCCCATAAACTCCTAAGAAAATAACCTGGAGTAAGTTATAGATTATGTGTAAGTTTTTTCAGACATGAGTTTTTAAATATTATCTCTATAATACATGAATGAGGTAAATACTTTCTTATTTTTAAATTTAGTCTTTTAAAGGGTTGTCTGGGGGATGTCAATCATAAATAGTACAAATACACTCAAAATTAAGCAAAATACGCTATTTCTCTTATTGTAAATTTGTTAACAACTCACAAAACAGTTCATCTTTGATCTTTTTGTTTAGATCATGCCATTATATGATGCATTTGAAATAAGGATAGAATGTTATTTTTAACTAATTTAATTGTTTTCTTTAGTGGTTTCCATATGTTGCGAAGAGAAGTCACTTGGTGAAGAGCACTACAGAAAGCAATTACCAATCAAAACACAGCTTTGTGGAGCCCACTCCCATTCGATACATATACAAAAAACATGTAAGGTTTGGGGAACATTGCAGAAGATGAGGTATAACAAATATAAAAGCCTGACAATCCATGTGGTCGCTGTGAGACTGTCTCTTAGTACCATCAGAAGTTATATCCATAATGTCTCATGGATGCCAAATGTGCACTAAATAATGAGGACACCAACAAACACAATAAATTTTTTGGGAAAAGCCAGCCTCAACCCCACATAAAGAACTGCAGGCCACTGAGAAAAGCATGGAGTAGGAGAACTGATTCTCCCCCATTTTTCCAGGTGCTTAAGACACTTTTGAGTTGACTAATAGAATTTACAACAAAATTCCAAACCACACTGACCACGCTTGAAGTAGTATCTTGAGGCATATTAAGCTTGCCTATTACCTTAAAAATCAAAAAGAAAAGAAATATATTTTTGGGTCAGGAAAGACATGTTGAGAACGTCAGGTTTTATTGCAATAACATCACTTAGTAACTTGGAGGAAAGGACAAAGGTAAGAAAAGTGCTCAAGCCAGACGATGGTGGCACAGGCCTTTAATCCCAACACTTGGGAGGCAGAGGCAGGTGGATTTCTGAGTTCAAGGCCAGCCTGGTCTACAAAGTGAGTTCCAGGACAGCCAGACCTATACAGAGAAACCCTGTCTCACCGCCCCCCCCCCCCACAAAAAAAAAAAAAAAAAAAAAAAAAAAACAAGAAAAGTGCTCAGAAAAATGGCAGCAGGACTCTACATTCTGCTTTTTTGGACAGTGCTTTTAGAGACTTTTTAAAGGTAATGATAAGATGAGTAATATCATTCCCTTTCAGCATCCAGCTCCATAAATACCTTTCACTCAAAGAAAGATGCACCTGTTTTATTTCTCATTGTTATATATAAGCCTGGGCCATCAAAGAAAAATGCCCTTTATATAAATTCCTTTGGGATACTGTGAAAACTTGGTCAGATTTCAGCAAAATTGGTAACTAAAACAAACACCCAATAAATCTATATTCAGTATCCTTACAGTAGAAATTATTTCATTATTTATAAAAATTTCAGTTAGAAGAATATCCTTGGAGATATATATAATTATTGAATACTTCTCTGTAATGTTCAACAGTGCACTGTGGATTTGATGTATCAGGATATGATTCATTGATTCCGAAGCTAATTTGAGAATACCAACTACTTGTTCTTGTAGTTCTGAAATTTTACACTTCAATAAATGAACTAAGGATATTCAAATATCAAATGAAAAAAATGAAAAAAATATTTTCTGTAATATTGAAATCCTTATACCAACTGAAAATGAATTTCTCCCATACTAGTCATATTCTACCTTCCTGTCTCCCTTGGGGCAGAGAAATAGAGCATTAGCACTCTGGAAAAAGTAAATGGTAGGTAGCTCCTACACATGACTGTTTATTGTTGTTGTTTTAAGACTTTGTAAAAGTTCTTTTTCGTGCACACATGATTAAAACAAAACATGATATAACATCTACATTTCCTCCTCTGATAACTCTATATATTTTCCTGTGATGTTGTTAAATATTTAATAAATCACTATAATTGTTGTTCTCTTGTATAATAAGTTTCTTTAAAAATTTAAATTGTCCTGATTATCCTTAATAACACCCCTCCAAAATAATTATCTATCTAAACTTATCACAGTGTCACTGATTGTTACTAATATTAGCATTGTATATCATTTAATATTGCTTCACTTTTAAACTACCAGTATCTCTATATATTAAGTGTGTCTAAAAGACTGAGTTGAAAGAATAACTGTAGATACACAGTTACAATTGGATATTTATGTATCAGTTATTGATAGCTTATAATTAAACAAATATAAATAATTATAAATATATAATTGTTTTACAAATACATAAAATATATATAAACCAATCAAACAATTAGTAAGAGTAGGATTGATTGAAAACAGCACTATCAAACAAATAAAGCCATTTGACAACCATAGAATGTTCCATCTGATAAAATTAGTGCACACTCAAACTCTTGTAAAACATCATGATTGTAAAAATACTCTCAGTAATAAAACAAAACGCATACCTCAGGTAACTATAACAACATTTTTCAGGGTACAATAGACCTAGAAATCAAAGCCATCATCTCCATTCTATAACGAATGAGGACAAAGTATAAATTGATTTTTTTATTATTTTTTTAAATTGGATATTTTATTTACATTTCAAATGTTATCCCCTTTCCAAGTTGGTTTCCCCTCTGCAAAACCCTTATCCAAATTCCCCCTTATCCTGCTTCTATGAGGCTGCTCCCCTACTCACCCACCCACTCCCACCTCACCTCCCTAGCATTCCTCTACACTGGGCATCAAGCCTTCACAGGACCAACAGCTTCCCCTCCCATTGATGCCAGACAAGGCTCCTTCAGCTCCTTCAGTCCTTCCCCTGAATTCTCCATTGGGGTCCCTGTGCACAGTCCAGTGGATGGATGGGAGCATCTGAGTATCCACAACTGTATTGGTAGGCAGTGAGGTAGGAATTGGTAGGTGGGTGGGGGACACCCTTATGGAAGCAATGTAAGGGATGATAGGATATGGGGTTTGCAGAGGGGAAACCAGGAAAAGGTTTGAAATGTAAAGTAGCTCATAGAGGCAGAGAAAGCACCCAGCTGACCTTCTTCCATATCTGATATCCCCAAAGGAAGTTCTCCATGTTTCAAAGATCTCTCAAATTCAATGTCCTTCCCCTCTACTTCCTGTTCATTTTTGTATGCATCCTCCTGACTCCCTTTTACTCCGTTTGTTTGTTTGTTTGTTTGCTTGGATTTTTTCCTATGTTTGCTCTCTGAAAACTGGTTTCTTGCTCTGCTCAGCTCTTGACCTGTAGTTGCCTTTATTTAATCCTGTTTATAATAAGCAGAAAGCACTTGGATTAAAGGTTTGTGGTAAGGTTGAGCTGGACCACAACTAGAAACAGATTTTTTTTTCCCTTGTAAATAACACGATCTCAGGTTCACAGTATGATCAGATATCCTGCAACAAGATTGCTTTTGGTTTTAAGCATATTTTAATTTTAAAATATAGTCCTATTATATTTCTAGACTAACTAAACTTTCTCTTTCCATTATATTATCAGAAGAAAAGCCCCCAAATAATTTGAACTCTCATGTACAGAAAACAGAAGCAACAGCTAGTCATGGGACGAAGACAGACTTGGAACATAGCCCGTCTTCTTTAACAACTCCTTATCACTATTACAGCGAGACCATCTCTTTACTCAGTAAGTGCATTTGTGGTCCCTATTGCAATCTGTGGTTATGGACAAAGCAGGCAAATGCTGAATCATCCTATGTTTATATCCTCAGTCCAGCTGAACCAGGCAACACTGTGTTTCATTACGGCAAAACTGTAAATGCTGCACACAAGTGCCCCTTTGGGTCTGGTCAGTATTGTTTTCTGTTCCTTTGTGATTTTTTTGTCAGAGAATGTTCTGTGTAGGATTGTCACCAAACCGCATTAAAATGCTGTCTAGTGTTCCTAAGCACAAGAATGATGTGATGTGCATTGAAGAAAAACTACATGTGTTAGACAAGCTTTGTTCAGGGATGAGATGTGCTGCTGCTGACTGGGAGTTCGATGCTAATGAATCAATCATATGGTACAAAGGCAAAAGAATCAGCTACATCACCCAGAGACAGGAGAGTTAAACCTTTCTCCACTAGGGCTGGCTTACACTCTTTAAAGGCAATGGAGTGTGAAAAATAAACTTGCAAGTGACAGAGGTTCAAAAGCTGCAGGTGATTTTTTAATAACACCTGTTTGGTATTAGACAAGAAAGGGGTATGTGGAAGAGAAAAATCTGTTTTGTAACAATGTCAACAACTGAATCTTAAATGCGGTTAGCGTTTTGGTTAACTCTCCTGGCTAGAACCAAATTGTGTGTTTCCACACAAAGTAATAGCTCAAAATTCATGCATGCAGTGTCCATGGTGACTGTATTATAAACTCAAACACTTATAAAAAAAATCAGTGTTCACCCTTTATTTTAGCTGTGGTTCATCTGTGCTACTTCTTGACAATAAGACAATCTTCTGTCTTTTAATCACAACTTGATTTTTCCAAAGATTGAATCTGTTGAAATATTCTAATTAGAGTACTTTGAACATCTAAGAGACAGCATTTATTGTTATGTTTTGTGAAAACATATTAAATGGTTGCTTAATCCATCAAGACTATGCCCTTTGCATTGAAATAAAATATTTCTGGTGTTGCCTTGACAACATAGCACATTTTCCTAGTTTTGCATTCAGTAGAATATCACAGACATTTACTCTTACTCAAGTAGCCTCACTTACATTGTATGAGTGCTGCACTGCCCTCTGACAGTACAACTGATGACAAAGCAAAGGTGACAGAAGTCTTTTGGGTTGCGAATAGGAAGACATAATCTGGTTTAGCGTAGTAGTCACAAAAAAGTGACACTCAATTTTCCAGACCACTCTCACAATAATCTGTCCTTGCACTCTACCTCTGCTGAGGCTTTGAAGACTTTGTGCCTTCTAGCAAGTGGACCCACTATTATTGATTCTATTATTTAGCTATTTTATATCCTATGTTAAGACTTTATAATGTTTATGATTTATGCACCTCATTTTAAATGTATCTAAAGTATGTTCTATCTTACAGGAAAAAATGGCCTTTTCTTCAATAGAAATCTCATAAATATAAGATTTGGGGTTTTTATTAACAGAACCAGAGCTTCCAGAGAGTACAAAGATTTAAGATACTGTGATAGGAGTAAAACACTATGTATAGAAGGAAAAAAGTCATTTTAATTCAAAGGCCACCTTCTGATTTAGAAAATGCCCAGGAAACTTGTGAACATAAGAAAGAAATAGACTTGTCTGAGACTACATCATTCCCTGATAGCATTTCCCTAAAAATAATCCAGTTATGAGAGCTGACTTTCTGCTACTTAAGCAGTGTAGCTACATGTAAAGTTGCTTGTGTCTAGGTTGGTCCCTAAGTAGAAAATCCATCATCTCCAGGAATATTGACCTTAGAATAAGGATGAAATGAGCATACTGTCACATGAGGAAATGATCACTAATGTTATAAATTATTTTTATGCATAATTATTTTCTAGCAAAATTGATTCTAAATATCTAAGCTATCTATTTTCCAGCTACATGATCCTTTACCTTCAGTCTGAGTTTCCTTCTGTCTCGGGCTTGTCCATATGCGTCCTATTGGAGAATCCCTTGGCCATCTGCTCATCTCAAGTCCTCCTGGCTCTGCCTCATGGTATCTCTCCTTTCTGTCCTTGTGGTCCTTTTCTGACTTCTCTCTCTACCTCATATCCCTGGTTGGCATCAGAAGTCCAGCCTTCTTTTTTCCCTGCTTAGCCATAGGATGATCAGCTGATCCAAGATAACTGGAGAACATTTAACACATCATTGATACAGGATATGGTTCAATATTCATGACGATGATATTCTCCAGACTGAAACCAGATCTCTGGGCACAGAAGTAATTAGGATCTAAGTATACAGTGTACAAGACTAATCCTTAACCCATCACTTATATATTTTGAGGCATGGGAGCATCAGAAGCAGTTGGGATAGGACAGTGCTGGACAGAAGATATCACTTTTAGGTTCTTTCATATTGTTTTTAAAAGAGGACTTTTACATTTCTTCTTCATCACTGAATTTCTATATCACAGCCTCTTTCAGTAACACAAGAGTGTAGTCATAGACACTTACATTACATAGATGTGTATGGACATATACCATTCAGGATAAATGATGGGTACATTCACTATGATAAACAGTTAATATTGATAAGCAGAAATTTCAAACAGAGGCATATTATGGTTTTATAGCTATGGTTTTAGGATTCACTCGGAGATACAGAACCACTAGGAACCCATCCAGTAGAGTATATATATGGATTAAATAATAGAAGCATTATGGAGATGTAAGGCGGTTTGAACCATATCTTATCTTCTGATTCGGCTTCAGTGTCATCCTTTAATTATAGAAAATCAACAGCAAGGAAGAAAACATGAGCACATTTTGAAGAATGCATGCAGAAAATGAAACTCATGCAAATGAATGAAGCTTCTACAAAAGGCAAATTTGTATTAATAACTTATAAATCTTCACCTTGGGCAATGGAGAGCAAGAGTACTTCCTCATGAAACTGCCTAAAAATTTCAATCAGATCTCAAAGCTGAACACAAAGGCACTTCAGGCCCAGCTCCTGGAACACACTCAGCCACCTATGTGATATGGAACTCCTTATAACCCTACATTGCCCTTGTGTCAGAGAACACAATCTCTCCCTCTACTCCACATTGTAAGAATATAGTGTGCATGGGGTGTGCTGTTTTATTCCATTTTTAACATGCCTGGTCAAGATGTTCTGTGAGATGTAATGTTAGTGTTTAAACTACTTATGGATTTAATGTTGGTGTGAACAGTGACATTTTGTTTATTATTCTCATTGCAGTGTTATGTATTGAAAGAACTGCTTAGCTAAAATTAAAATATCTCAAGTTGTTTTCTGTTGTATTACATATTTACTGCTAGCATCTCCTTTATAAGCAAGTCTATTGTAGATAAACTGTTCCATTTTGTATAAATGAGTAATGTACTAGCAGGCGTGGTATTTCTTGGTTTCTCACCATTTTCTATCTTTAAAGTTTTGAGTGGGTGCTTCATGAAAACATTTCTAATGCATTATTAAAGTTTGTTCCATATTTTAAATAGTAAGTGTAAATCAAAGTGACAGTTGCCCAAACCAGGAAGAAGGGGAGGTTGAGGCAGAACTTCATCTATTAGCCTCATGAGTGTTCCAACTTGCAGATGCTTAGGTTCCATTTTCAGGCATACCTCAGCCAGATTTTTTCCTCTTACATAAGACTGTATCCAATCATGCAATCCAGAATGGCAACAAAAACAATCATTTCTACAATTATAGAATGGTAGCTGTGCAACTGAAAAGCAGTATTTTTTTAAATTGCTTCAAAGACAACTAAACACAAATGTAAAAAATAAAGGGGGTGTGTGAAATTTCTCCAGATAATTAGTTCATGTGGTCAATCACAGAACATACTTTGCAAACCCATGTTATTACCAATTCTTTACCAGAGTAAATGGTTACTTAATTTACTATCAGGTTTAGAATTATGATTGATATGTGCTCAGTTGCATGTTAATCACAATATTGTACGCACAATATGCTTCTTTTTGCATATTTTTGTAAGCAAAGGGAGAGGTATACATAATACACAATACAAAAAGATCTAGACTCACTGAATTTAAACAGTAATCTTTCTGTATCACTGTTACTTACCTATTTAGCATTCTTTAACTGTATTCATTTTTACTCTTGCATTTCCAACCTTGGCAAAGCATTTCCTATCATAGCATAATGACCTCCCTGCATCCATAGAGCAGAGAGTCATTCACACTCTCTTCTAAGTGGCTTACAGTCACAACAAGACTGTATATCATGTAAAAAATTGTTTTATATATCTTCATCTATTAGCCCCATAAATGTGCCATCCTGCAGATGCTTAGGTTCCATTTTCATCTTACTCCATTGTGTAAATGTGCCACATTTTCTGTATCCATTCCTCTGTTGAGGGACATCTGGGTTCTTTCTAGCTTCTGGCTATTATAAATAAGGCTGCTATGAACATAGTGGAGCATTTGTCCTTATTACCAGTTGGAACATCTTCTGGATATATGCCCAGGAGAGGTATTGCAGGATCCTCCGGTAGCACTATGTCCAATTTTCTGAGGAATCGCCAGACTGATTTCCAGTCCAGATACTTTGATTACCCACGATACAATTTGCAAAACACATGAAACTCAAGAAGAATGAAGACCAAAGTGTGGACACTTTGCCCCTTCTTAGAATTAGGAACAAAGCACACATTGAAGGAGTTACAGAGATCAAATGTGGAGCTAAGACAAAAGGATGGACCAACTAGTGACTGCCACAGCTAGGGACCCATCCCATAATCAGCCACCAAACACAAACACTATTGCATACACCAGCAAGATATTGCTGAAAGGGCCCTGATATAGCTGTCTCGCGTGAGGCTATGCCAGTGCCTGGCAAACACAGAAGTGGAAGCTCACAGTCAGCTTTTTGGTGGAACACAGGATTCCCAATAGAGGAGCTAGAGAAAGTACCCAAGGAGCTGAAGGGGTCTCCAACCCTATAGGTGGAAGAACAATATGAAGTAACCAATACCCCCAGAGTTCGTGTCTCTAGTTGCGTATGTAGCAGAAGATGGCCTAGTTGTCCATCATGGAAGAGAGGCCGCTTGGTCATGCAAACCTTATATGCCCAGTACAGGGGAATGCGAGGCCATGGTGTGGGAGTGGGTGGGTAGGGGAGCCCGGTGGGGGATGGGGGAGGATATAGGGGACTTTCAGTATAGCATAAATGAAGAAAATATTTAATAAAAATAGGAAAAAACAGTTAACGTAGATCTTCAAATAATAAAATAAAATAATAAATATGAAGAAAAAAAAAGAAGACGTGATACAGGATCCATGATTGCCACCTTAGTCTCTGTGAGCCCTTGTGAGCACTCCATTGTTGATTCTGTAGGCTGCATTCTCCTGATCCTTATACCCACTACAGTTCTTCCTTCCACTCATCTGCAGGTTCTGTACACCTCATGCACATAGACATATGACAAGTTGTTGTATCTCCTTTACCTCCTTAGTCATTTTCAATATCATATGTAACTACATATTATATTCTATCATTAAGTGGATTTTGATAGTAACTTTTTATTGAAAATTTTACTTAGTGACAACTTTATACGTGTATATAATGTATTCTGGTTACTCTCTTCTATACTATATTGGGTTTTGATTAGGAGCTTTGGTAAACTCTAGCTTATTTTTTTGTTGTTGTTTTACTAAGTTTTATAAGCTACAGTCACAAAATTTATTTATTTATTCATTTATTTGCCTAACAGTTTAAAAAAACTGAACCTTTCAAGTCTGCTTGTGAAAAAGAAAGGTTTTAACAATTTAAAAATACAAGGGTCTGAAGATGAAGTAGATCTTCTGGATTGGGCAAGACACCATAGCATCAAGGGCACATCCTAGATGTTGGGAAAAAAATAAAAAGGGGGTGGGAGGCTGCTGGCCCTGGGAAAAGTAGGGGAGGACAAGATGCCCACTGCCCCGCCAGAGTTTCCCTATTCTCTGGTCAGTCAGGCATGGGAAGGCTACTACTTACCCTATCCATTCATCCCTGGGTGGGCATTCCTCTATCCCACTCTTCAGGGGGTGGTTAAGGGGCAGCCCTGCCTGGGGACCCCCTGAAGCTACTTAGCTAAAGTCACCAGGGTTGTGGGAGAGAGGGAATAGGGGAAGAAGTTCCCAACACTAACCAGAGTGCGCAGCAGAATTTGAAGAACAGAGACTGTCTATGGTTTAAGAGCTTTATTATAGAAATGCAGGGGAAAGAGAGAAGGTAGGAGAGAGAGAGAGAGAGAGAGAGAGAGAGAGAAAGAGAGAGAGAGAACAAGAGAGGAGAGGAGAGGAGAGGAGAAAGAGAAAGAGAAAAGGAGAGGAGAGAAGACAAAGAGAAAGGGAAGATGAAGGAGAAGTNGATACAAAAAATTTGGTACATTTACACAATGGAGTACTACTCAGCTATTAGAAACAATGAATATATGAAATTCCTAGGCAAATGGATGGATCTGGAGGGTGTCATCCTGAGTGAGGTAACCCATTCACAAAAGAACTCACATAACATGTACTCACTGATATGTGGATACTAGCCCAGAAGCCTAGACTACCCAAGATACGATTTACTAAACACATAAATCTCAAGAAGAATGAAGTTCAAAATGTGGTCTCTTCACCCCTTCCTAGAATTAAGAACAAAGCACACACTGAAGGAGTTACAGAGATCATGTGTGAAGAAGAATCAAAAGGATGGACCAACCAGTGACGGCGGCTGCCAGGGATCCTTCCCATAATCAGCCACCAAAATAAACACTATAGCATATGCCAGCAAGATAATGCTGAAAGGGACCTGATATAGCTGTCTCATGGGAGGCTATACCAGTGCCTGGCAAACACGGAAGTGGTTGCTCACAGTCAGCTACTAGTTGGAACACAGGTCTCCCAAGGAAGGAGCTAGAGAAAGTACCCAAGGAGCTGAAGGGGTCTCAACCCTATAGGTGGAAGAATAACATGAACAAACTAGTTCCCCCTGCGCTCATGTCTCTAGCTGCACATATGGAAGAAGATGGCCTAGTTGGCCATCATTGGGAGGAGAGGCCCCTTGGCCATACAGACTTTATATGCCCCAGTACAGAGGAACGCCAGGGCCATTATGTGGGAGGGGGTGGGTAGGGGAGCAGGGCGGGGATGCGGGAGGGTAAGGGGAAATTTCTGCATAACATTTGAAATGTAAATGAAGAAAATATCTAATAAAGAGAAAAAAAGAGTAAGAGCAAGAGAGTGAGGTATGGGCTGAGCACCCCTTTTTATGGTCTTCAGTGTTGCAGATGCTGGCAAGAATGTGGAGAAAGAGGAACACTCCTTCATTGCTGGTGGGATTGCAACCATGTACAACCACTCTGGAAATCAGTCTGGTGGTTTCTCAGAAAACTGGACATAGTACTACCGGTAGATCCAGCAATACCTCTACTGGGCCTAAACCCAGAAGATATTCCAACTGGTAACAAGGACACATGCTCCACTATGTTCATAGCAGCCTTATTTATAATAGCCAGAAGCTGGAAAGAACCCAGATGTCCCTCAACAGAGGAATGGATACAAAAAAATTTGGTACATTTACACAATGGAGTACTACTCAGCTATTAAAAACAATGAATTTATGAAATTCTTGAGCAAATGGATGTATCTGGAGGATATCATCCTGAGTGAGGTAACCCAATCACAAAAGAAGTCACTTAATATGCACTCACTGATAAGCGGATATTAGCCCAGAAATCTAGCATACCCAAGATACAATCTCCAAAACACAAGAAAATCAAGAAAGACCAAAGCGTGGACATTTCATTCCTCCCTATAATATGGATTAAAATATACATGGAAGGAAGTGCAGAGACAAAGTTTGGTGCTAAAATGAAAGGATGGACCATTCAGAGAGTGCCCCACCAGGGTGGTCCATCACATAATCAGCCACCAAATACAGACACTACTGCATACGCCAGCAGGATATTGCTGAAAGGACCCTGATATACCTGTCTCCTGTGAGGCTTTGACAGTCCCTGATAAATACAGAAGTGGATGCTCACAATCTTCTATAGGGCAGAACACAGGGCTCCCAATGTATGAACTAGAGAGGGTACCCAAGAGCTGTAGGGGTCGGCAACCCTATGGATGGAACAACAATATGAACTAATCAGAACCCCCAGAGCTCATGTCTCTAGCTGCATATGTATTAGAAGATGGCCTAGTTGGCCATTTCCTGGGGAGGAAAGGCCCTTGGTCTAACAATGTTTATATGCCCCAGTACAGGGGAATGCCAGGACCAAGTAATGGGAATGGGTGGGTAGGGGAGCAGGGCGGAAGGAGGGTATAGGGGACTTATGGGATAACAGTTGAAATGTAAGTGAAGAAATTATCTAATAATAAATGAATAAATAAGTAAAAAAAAGTAATGAAACAGTTGAATACGTCATTGTAAGCAAAGATATAGAAAAATCTTCTAAAGCTAAAATCTACAGTTCCCTCTGAGGAAAAGAGAGCCAATGTCTGAAGCTTGAAGTGAGTGATGGAAAGGGGGAGAGAAGAGGAAAGGCAATCTCATATTTCAGGGATGATTCTGCTGCCTAATTGTATTTAACTTAGAAAGTAAAATTTAAAGTGAAAGCCATTAACACCTTCAAGAAGACAACAGCAGAGAATTAAATTCCAGGAGCAGAGATACTTCTAAGCTCATGTCCTCAGGCCAGTACACAAACCAGACTTATAATGCACAATACTGAGCTGTACTCTAGCTTAATGCTTTATATAATGCTTAAAGACACCATATTCTTGAGTTATAGATAAATGAAGCTGGTATTTCCTGGAGGCTTCATATCTACTGGCTAACTTGCTGAATGCTGGAAGGAGCTATGTGTAATACTGGAGTAACATAGCAAGCATGAACCTTTCCCAGCTAAAATCCACAAGAGTGATGTGACCTCTGGTACAAAATGGCATGAACAACATGGTAGTACCAACTACTTTCTGGTTGGATTTAGAGCCCACTTCACAATCTGAAATCCATAACTGACAAAATTATCATGCCAAGAAGCTATGGGTAGGACAAGTCATACGCCCTAGGGTATAATCTAATGATATTATTTTACCAAATGGACAATATTAAACCAATGTCCAATGACTTACTATTGTATTCCTAGATCAATGAATCTTTCAACAACCACCTAATAAGCTTCTATTTGAAGTAGAAGGTGATTTAAAAAGATATCTGCAACTAGTCAAGGTGTTAAAAAATAAGAACTTGCAGAATGTGTGGAGCTAAATGAAACATACATAGCTAATCCTCATCCCAAGGCTCAGGCATCATTGCAGACGAGGAGTCAAAAGTGTGAAAGAGCCAGAGACAGTCAATGAAAACAAGAAAATGGTATCTTCTAACACAGTAGAGCACATATGCATATGAACTTAGAAAAGTTGTGATAAATACTCAGAACATGTACAAAGCCAAGGCCAAGCAAAATCCAGTATAGTTATGAGTTGCTTGAAAATCCCCCTGACATAGAGCTATTAGAAATCAATAGATTTCTGGGAGACATACTCATTATTTCCTAACAGTGTGTCTCCTGCTAGGTTGGCTACTCTCCAAGGGAAGACTTCACACCCAAGAATATTTGAGCAGCATAGATTAGTCCTAGGGAATTTAAATTTAAAAATGGACACAAATTTTGGTGGGTAGGGAAGAGGAGGATGGATCTAAGAATTGTTGAGTATTATGATCAAAATACATTGTATTTTAAATAATTATCAAAGGGTGCTACCAAATAATTTTTTTCAGCAAATTATAAAAATGCTTTAAGTCATACTATTTTAAATACTCCAGGTTGTTTATTTTTTATAGGTAGAAAAATCTACAGAAATAAATTAAATCTTGACCTGTATATGAGTTCTATTCTAGTCGTCGAGAAGTGATTATACTCCAGTGTTTTTCATGATGGAATAAAAACCAGACTCTTCCCTGAAGAAGAGCAAATCATTCCGTGGGAAGAACAAACCATGGTCTGAATCATGCCTGTATCATTTAAAAACAAGTAAAGGCTGCTTATTAGTGGGGATGAAAACCTGAACAGGAGGAGGCAAGTTACTACGATGTGAATAATAGTAGATGCCAGGTTGCATCACATCATATAGATCATTTTGAACTCCTTTTGTTTTCATTTTGAATAAGAAAGAAGAGTTTCAAAGGAAAAGAAAATGGCACTAAAGTTATTCAAAGAGTAAGTCCAGCTGATATAGGTTAAGAACAAACAAGCAGAAGCCAGGAGGGAGCAGTGAAATGATGCTGAGAGGGTGTTTACTGGTTCAGCTCAAGACACAGCTGAGCAGCCCCAACTGAGAATCAGGAAAACAGCTGATGAACCTTGACTTAACTGATTGTTGTCTCAAGGTTGTAACCAGAACACAACACCACACTGATGTTCTAACTCATGAAGGTTTCCCCAAACCTTAGAAAAATATAAGTCCCTGAATTGTAGGATCATGTCTATTTGTTTAAATTCAATGAAGTTTAGCGATTGGTCAGTTTTTTTGGATTTGGGATAATCCAGAAACTGATGGCTATAGATGCTTTAGTCACTGATGAAGAGATGTCCCCTTTATTTGTTCAGATCATGAATAAGCACAAACTGAAAACAGTTTTTGATGTTTATCCTGTGGTTTAGCTGAAAGTTAATAAAATGGAATTCTCAGAACATGCCTGCAATCACACTCTAGATAGGTCTCCATTTGTATGGTTGATACCTGAAAAACACACAAGACCAGAGTCATCCATCAATACTCTTGCCAAGAAATGCTCCCTGATTTTCTCTTAACAATGTTTTCTTGAGTATCTCTTATATTTACACCCATTTTGTCCAATTCACTTGAATATGTAGGAGGTATTTTACAGTATTACTATGCACTTGCCTGCATCAAGAGCTAACACATATACTGTCATTTGGGTTTATCCAGATTTGTCTGCAATGGGCCCAAGCCTAAACAATATTTGTTGGTCTTAGACATCTCTTGAATATCTGGAAACATCAAAGATGGTAGAGGTGGAATATCTTAATTTGACTTAGACGTTTCCTCCATCAATATTATCAGTACTTTCTATCAGTATTACTTAAATGTTTCCTAAAGCAACAGCATGAGTAACTTAAATGTATACTTCACACACGGCAACTGTTTTTATTAGATTACTATGGGGATATAGAGCCATGCTGAAAACTCCAAACAGATGACTTTCTCAGAATGATTCCTAAAGTAAGGAAGGAGCATTCACCTACCCAGTCAGAGCATGGAGTCCAGATGACAAAGTTTCATTCAGTACTTGCCTCTGTATTGGCATCTCAGCCTATAGATGAGCATAGTTGTATTTTCATTAAAAGCATTGTAAAAATATAGGTTTAATTTTGTGTCCATGAAGATAATGATTTTAAATTGTACTTACTGAAAATATTCAGGTTTTTAAATTGTCATAGCATACACATCAACATTATAAATATTTAACATTACTAGTTCTTAACATATGTCCTCCATGATAGGATATTTCTTTTTCTTGATTTTTTTCATCTTCTGAGTTTGTACTCTTACTGGCTTCTTCCTTGTGTGAAGCATATCTGGTCTTCCAAACTGTGTCCCCTTGTCATTCATTTATGGCTCTAAATATGAATTACAGTTTGAAAAGTAATATGTAATATGTAAGCCCAAAAGATGAACTTCTTTATCTACAAAAGGTTCATGGCTCAGAGACAAATTCAGACAATGGCTTCCTCTGCTTAAGGTATTTGTGGTTTCCGATACTGGAAACTTGTATCTCAAGAGAAGATTCGCTTTAAGCCATGGTGGCTGTACCATATGCTTTAGCAATCCACAAATAACAGCAACTAATTATTATTCAGTAACTACTATAATTACAGAGACTTTAAAGCTGGTATTTAAAATGATCTCAGTGTTAACAAGTATTTTGAAACAATTTAGTTGCTGTCTGCTATCTACTGTAACCCATTCTAAAAAATGAAATTTTTAATATGACTTTTAAACAAGAACTCTGGGTAGTGGTACACTTTGGATACACAACTGATTTTTAGGACCACTCATTTAATCTGTCTACTATTATTTTAGAATTACTCAACAATATTCATCTTCTTTTACCACACAATGACTTTTTGGCGCTCAAACTTTTGAAGCTAGATTTTAAACATACAACAACAATTTTCTCTTTCAATAATGAGAAGTACATTGCAAAGTAAGACAAAGAACATGTTGGGACAGTAATTCTCTATCTTTTTTAGAAAGAGATAATAAGTGGAACAACAATATGAACTAACCAGTACCCCCAGAGCTCCTGTCTCTAGCTGCATATGTAGCAGAAGATGGCCTAGTTGGCCATCATTGGGAAAGAGGCCCCTTGGTCTTATAAACTTTATATGCCCCAGTACAGGGGAACACCAGGGCCAAGAAATGGGAGTGGGTGAGTAGGGGAGGAGGGTGGAGGGAGGGTATAGGGGACTTTTGGGATAGCATTTGAAATGTAAATAAAGAAAATATCTCATAAAAAATAAAGAAAATGATGACTCTAAGAAAAGAAAGGGACAAATTTGAATAGTATATGTTCTGACCTCTATATTAAGAGATAATAATTTAGAAAATTGTAAAAATGACTAAAGTATATTTATTTATATAGTATTTCCTTTTCTTCTTTCTTCTTTTATTAGTTTTTTTTTTTTGGGGGGGTTTTTTGAGACAGGGTTTCTCTGTATTGCCCTGGCTGTCCTGGAACTCACTTTGTAGACCAGGCTGGCCTCGAACTCAGAAATCCACCTGCCTCTGCCTCCAGAGTGCTGGGATTAAAGGCGTGCGCCACCACACCGGCGTTTTCTTATTTTTATATAGTATTTCTTTAAGAAATATTGAATTAAAAATTTTAATTTGTTACAGGAAGCAATATGTAGTAATTACTCATATGTAATCAATATGTAGTTCATAATTTTCTCAAAATTATTAAGAAATTAAGTTATTGACATCATGATATCTTGATACTTTTACTATTTGCTATCAAATAAATTCAAAACAGAATTTTTATATTTAATTATATGAATGAAAATTAAGATATTGACAGAAAGATCAATAGTAAGCAGATGGCAAATGCATTTAAATTAGCATCAGTGTTTATGAAGACAAAGTAAGAGAAACACTGAAAATGACTGCATTGAACATAGTTTTATTTCTATTTTACAAAGTAAAAGTATATATATATATATATATATATATATATATATATATATATTTTGCTTTTAAAGATGTAGCCAATTTTTTTTTTACTTAATTAATCACTCCTCATAATTGTATAGGGAAGGGGATAGGGAGTGGGGAAAGTCTTTCTAACAAATTTAAATTCTGTGACTAAATCCTTGAAGGCAATACATTATAAGCAATTCTTGGGTCAATTTTCCTATTACACTTAAGTAACATTAATACCATTGGTTAGGAAAGGTAACACAGAGTACAGGAGAATGAATATACATGGCTAAGAAGGTGCTAATATGAGTTGCTTTCAGCAGAGTGGAGAGCCAACATTAAAATAAATAAATAAATAAATAAATAAATAAATAAATAAATAAATGTCAGGGAGAATTTAACAATGTTGTATTCAATGTTTGATTTAGCATAACATATATAAAAATGTTGTAGTTCAATATGCTATAAAATTATAAGACATTTTGTAACAAAGAATTACCCCTTCCTACTTTTTATTCATCTTCATAAAAGGATATATTTTTGGCTTCTTTTTTCTGATTATTTGCTATTTACTGTGTTTATAAATAACATAGGTGTTGCTATCTTTGGTGTTCAGTTTTCAAAATCATTTGACGTAGGTTTAGCTGGCCTCCTATATTCCAGATTCTGAAACAGGCTTCAAAACCTTCCGTTCCTTTATTAGCATTTCAAATACAGTTTGTTAAAAGTCTGTGTTTAGAACCTTTGATGTTTAGAATCAATGTCATTTTCATATGGCAAATAAAGAATATTACTAAAATATAACTATTTTAATTGTTTTTGTATATGTTGGTATGTTTTGAAGTAGTCATTCCACTACCCTGCATAACTATAAATGCTTCCTTAAAGAGACTAAAGGCTATCCTTTGTTTTTTCACTTGGAATTGATCATCCAGAGCTCAGTATTCCACTCAGGTCCGAAATACAGTCTCCACACACACGCTTTGCAAAGTTGGCATCTTCTTGGTCTGTTCCCGAGGTCTGGAGGTCATCTTCTAGATACTGTACTAAGCCCTCACTCATGAGAAAACACTTTCCTCTTTAACTTCATGGTTGTTGTTGTTGTTGCTGCTGTTGTTGTTTTTAACTTTGTATGCTTGAAAAGGTTCATAGTCTGTTCTAACAACTAAGTAATTCTGTCAAGTAGTCACCTGTAGGTTCAAAGCAGCTAAGCAGCTTCCTTGTTGCTCTCTGATGTCTAGCATGACCTTTTGGAACAAAATAATTTTGATTCTAATATACAACTTAAATGTACAACTTAAATAACCATAAGAGGTGGAAAAGCAAAAAAAAAAAAAAAAAAAAGGTATCAGTGGGAGAAGAAGAAGCAGGTGTCCTAGAGAAGAAAATAGGAAGACACCGTAGCGTAGGAGGCAAGGGGAAAACAAGGCAAGGAAGCTTAACTGGTGTGGGGAGACGGATCACACAGACGGGGAGGGCAGAAGGAGAAGTAAATAACACACAGGAGATTTGAAAAGCCATAGACAATGTTTTAAATGTTCACTTTAAAATACACACTAAGTAAATGTCTCAGCAGTTAAGAGCACTGACTGTGAATTTCAGAGGACATGGGTTTAATTACCAGTACTAGCTTTGCTGGATACAACCAATTGTAACTCCAGTTTCAGGAGATCTGATGCCATCTGCTAGCCTCTGTGAGCACCACACACACATATAAAAAAGCACCTATATATATATATATATATATATATATATATATATATATATATATGATAAAAATAAAAATAAAAATATAAATACACACATAAAACACATATGTACACACAAAACACACACATTATAGATAGATAGATAGATAGATAGATAGATAGATAGATAGATAGTTTTTTTTTAAACTGGAGTTTTCCCACTTGGTGCTAGTGTACCCCCTAGAGGTCATAGCTTATTTAGCAAACCCACAGTGTACCAATCAAGGTATAGTCTCCTTGAGTTATTGGTCAGGGTCTCCATGAGACTACCTGAACACTATAGGCTATTACCACTGTCCTGTATTGCCTGGTATACCTCCAAGGCATGACACTATTGCTGAAGACACCATACACTTTGGACAAAGGACTTCGAGAAATCAGTGGGAACTGACCTGACAGCACCTCCTTTAGGGATAGATCTCACAGCTCTCAAACTTCGAAAGGGAGAAAGTTTATGAATAGTTTGACCTAACAGCTAAGCCTACAAATCACTACCATGATGCAATAGTGGCACCTGTGTTTTATAGGTAACCAACTTTCAACTGGAATAAGGCCCACTTCTTAAGAGTAACCTCATAAGTATCCAAGAACTAGTGACTAAAGAGGTCAAAGTCCCCAGGAAAAGAGCTAGGACTATCTTTTACTAAATTTAGCATAATTTTCAACTATATCCTCAATATATATATATATATATATATATATATATATATATATATATACATCATATATATAATTATCAATAGCTCTATTATCTATATCTATATCACTATCACATATCATCTACATCTATATCTATATCATCTGTATCTCTATATCAATATCTATTTCTCTCTCTCTCTCTCTCTCTATATATATATATATATATATATATATAGAGAGAGAGAGAGAGAGAGAGAGAGAGAGAGATTACAACAGCCATGGGCTACTACAAAGATTCACAACTGTCCCAAATTCAGAAAATAAATGACAATGTAATGCACACCCCAACTTGTATATCTAGAATATGACCTCTATACAGAACTTCTTAGGAGAGGAAGTGTGAGATGTGGATGACTGCAAGTACTGATGTGAAATATTGTCTTGTTGCTAAAATAGGGATGCTGTGCATATAAGCTTTCAGCAATATGGTTACCTGCACAAAACCTGCAAAAGACCACGCTGGTAGATGTGCCAACCTAGAGTGGGAGAATTTTCATGAGGCCTCATTGGTAGATGAAGAGCTATAAGATCAGTAGCTACCGAGGAGTTCACATTGTTAACAAAGAGCTCTGAATGCTTGTCATCTCTCTCTCCATATATTCCATTTTCTCCTTTACTATAGGTCAGCTTCCTCAGTGTCTCTGCCCAGTTATAATAACCATGAACGAGAATCTGTCTAAAAACTCAGGGATGGCTGTCATTCCCCTTGAGGGATGGTGACATAAAAATATCTAAAATTGTTCTAAATGTGAAGTCACACTGAATTTCGGCAACAGAAAAATATCTCACAGAGGTTCATGATTCTACATGGTTGATTGACTAATTAGAACTTCCGTGATTACAGGGAGTTGAAAGTTACAGATCTGGAGAGAACTTATTTTGAGTTTTCTTTAGGCATCTAAAGAGACATTTTTTCCCCATGTGTTGCTTGTGAGTTAACATCCTGTAACCCATTGCAATAAACTAATTTATCACAAGCATTCATTAACCTAAAGACTAAGAGAAGCATCAGAAACAATCTGCGGCCTGTACAAGTGGCTTCTACTTAGTCCTAACTTACTTCTCTTAGGTCCTCTTGTTTTATGTTAGAAATTTTGCTTTTCACTTGTCCTGTCATTATGAAAACATCATAAAATTAGTTCCTTTCTGGAGCTTGACATTTTGGGTAATCTGAAACCGTGTTCCTGGGCTGGCCATTCATATTTGTCTCTAAAATAACTTATTTGCCCCCACGAAGTAAATGCTGAGTTTTTATATTGGCAAAACTAAGAGCAAAACTGCATGCATGTGGCAGGCAGCAATTTCAGACAATGCTTGTGTCACTTCAGTTTCATCCCACGGTTTATAAGAAAAGGGCCTATCTTTTCATTGTTATGTTCTGCCTCTTGGTTTCCAATTTGGTCTTCTATTTCCATAACATTTCTGCTTCCTTTACCTAGCCACAATATAAAACGAATTTGAGTTTCACATTTATTGTTTTTTTTCTAAACCATGTTATTTTGTTTCCACTAGTTTTGAAAATGATGAGACTGATTGTTTGATATTTCTTCTTTGAGAGTACTGAGAGGGTAATCATTAGGCCTTCTGTTTTTTTATAGTTGTCTAATGCTTGTTCCTGATTTGCACTGGACTGGCCATAGAGGAATACCTATACATTTAGTGACTTGTAGTAGGAAGTGTCTGGGATCTCAACTCTCACTCTGTTCACGTAAAATACTATTCCTCTTCGTTCATAACCATAATCTTCCTTAATCTCCATTAAAGCATTAAATCATAGTTGTGAATTCCAGCATAGAACTCTTTGTTAACTGAAACACATCTTTTCACATAGGAGTTTGTTGTGTATTATTATGCCAGTAAACTATTCATGTGCTACCAGAAATATCATGCAAAACTGTGAGACATGTGGATATTGTGTTATTTGCAATTTCAGGAGTAATTAAAAACAAAACTTATTTCCATCATATACTGAAAGATCATCAGCTCTTGAAAGCATCAAGAAAATTATATTCAATTAAAGCTCTCTATGGATGTGATTGTGAAACTATCACATGTAAAGACTTCCTTAGAGCCCTTGACAACATTATAGATACATACATATCATCCTATTCACTCAGAGTCAGGAAATGTAATATGCTACATGGAAAAGCGGGTTTAAAATTGGTGTGTTGAAGTCTGCTGACAACATGTTAAATCTGACCTAAGGAACAACAGACCTTCTTGTAATAAACAGAAGAGAGCATTCCTCAAGCTTTAGAAGTTGAAAATAAATAAATAACAGAAACTTGAAAGTTAAAATATTTCCATCCTAAGGCTTTTGTTTGTCCAGGAGAATGTACCTGAAAAGGACAGAAATGAACTATCATAGTAAAACCATTCCAAATTTTAGAAAGGCTAAGGGAGCTACAGGTTGAGTATAATCTGAACTGAGCAGTAGTTAGGCCAAAACACTTCATAAAATATCTCAGGCTAACTTACATGCAGTATTAATTTTGAAGAAAAAGATTATATGTTTTAAATAATAAAAAACTCATCTCCTTTTGATAAACAGAAGACCATACAGTATTTTTATAGTATAGTATATAAATAAAATATGGTATTCAAGAGCTTTGTTTCTGAAGTTAATTTTAATATTCACTAACTGTAGTAATTTTAACAAAATTCAATTTATCAACTCTTTAAAGTTAATTTTATCTGGTGTTTTATGCAAAACTTGTCATACCCCAAAGCAAATTGATTTTCTTCTACTCTATGTCTTATAAGGGAATTTTCAATCCTTACAACATAGGGGGAAATAAGTAACTAAAGAAACAGCTTAGTGATAGACCATTTTCTTAGTACGGGGGTGCCCTGTACAAAGGAGGGAAATGTGAAAGAAAAAGATGAAGAAGAATAGATGGAGGAAGAAGCAGAAAGAGGAAGATGAAGGAAGACTGTATCATCTCAAACAGAAAAGTTCTTATAGTCTACAGCCACTATAGGGTAAGAGTCAGGGAAATTCTATTAAAAAAAAAAAGACTTTGTCTAATCATATTTTACATTAAACGAAATGTCATACCCTCAATTCTTTACTACTTCACAAAAATTTTTCTACATGGAATGAATGGTTAGTGGTGATAATCTTGACTGTGAATGTGTTCTTTCCTACAGTGATTGACAGGGCATGATTAAATATTGGTGCATTCACATATGTAATAAGCTTTGGAAAATTAAACTTTAGAAGATTTCTTTCATAGGAAAATTATCCCCTTACACAGCTTTTCATGTGTTATTCACAACTATCAGTTCCCAGGGAGCCATTTGACCCAAGAGACTCTCATCTGACAATTCTATATCTGTAGGATTTCCTATCCTGCAATTTCAAATCATGAGGATGAAGTGTGTCTATTATCTTTGCTCAGGCACAGTCTATACTGATGAACTATCTGAATCTAGTTAACATAGCTTTTGAAAGTGGTACAAATGTCTTACTCCGTTCCCTCTATGGTTTATAACTGATCCCATCAATTAGTTAGTTGCTAAACGGAGGCACAAAAACCTGGAGTAGCAGAGCCACCTGCGACCACTTAGTGTTGTATGGAACTCACTGTAGCACAAGAATTCAATGGCTGCAAAGCCATCTCTCTCCTGTTTACAACCAAATGTATATTTCCATTCAAAATACATCCCTTAAGCTTTATATCAATGAGTGAAATTACATCCTGAGCCATCGGACCCTATCTCACAACCAACAGCTGCTCAGCTAGTCATCCAACTTCCTCAAAATTTTTCCTTCTATATTGCTTTTCAGTAAATAACATTCACCAGCTATCAAACCTCACATTTTCATCTATCTACTTCCTTATGTACATGCTGTCAGTTTTTAACTTTCATTGTCTCATGATCACTTACTCTAGGTTTCTAATTAATCCCCTCAGGATGTGACCACAGTGACTGGGAGATTTTCTCTCTTTGCATACTAGCCATGAAGGCAGCAGCTTTAAACAACTAAGCATTCCCCACCATGATCTATTGATTTGTTTCTGGCCCAAGAGCAATGACATTAACAGATCTTGGCCTAAGTAGAATGTCCTTCCTTATAAATACAGTATTTAGGGCATTTTGGTACATAACAAGATGAGTAATGCACCGATGGTTGCATCTCGCCTGTAGCCAAACATACTTAGTGTTTCACTTGGACAGAGTGTAAGTCAGGGAAACACTATAAAAGCTTTGTAAACACTGCCCAGTTGGGATTCTTGCAATATTTAAACTTATGTTGAGTGATTCTAGAGAAGATGTAGAGATGTGCAGATAGCTCTGACAAGGGTGCTGTCAGATGATAGAGGCAAATCAAAAATGATCCTCAGATTTTCTTTTGTTTCTTTCTTTTCCTTTTGAACTTCTACGAGGGAAGAGATTTAAAGTAAATGTAGAATTATTGCTGCTAGCAACACCACCACCAACAACGATGACAAAAAGCAAGTCACTCTTGCTTTCCGAAGGAGGTATTGAGTCACTTCTGCTGTTTAAAAGTGTCCTTCTCTGTCTTGTGTTATTGTGATCATAGAGTGGCCTTGCCTTAGTATTGATTGTATTGTGAGAAAGTTGTTTATATGTAGTTTGGAACACAAAAGCTAGCCTGTCAGCTTCTAGCAGTGAGCCTCTAGGCTCATTTTTCACTTTCTTACTGCCCATGTCAGGTTCTATATCCAGGTTTACCATGCAGTTTGCAACACCCTGAAAGACCTGTGTTCTTGTTAGCCTGTGAGTCCCAACATGTCATTTATGACCCAGAAGAGTTTCAAAGTCCCTTCATCTATAACTTTTCCTCCTCCTCATTGTGCACATGCCTATGACTCATTAATAAAATAATAGTGACTGAAAAGAAAGTCATGTGAAAAAATTTAAAGAAAAAAATTTAAAAATGAGTTCCTATTAAGTTATTCGGAAGTCATTTCATACTTCCTCGGTGCCATCTTTTGTACTGCTTGGCATACACACTTGTGATATTATCAATATATTTTTCATTCAATATCACATTGTAATGGGCATAATATATTTCCCTGAGGGCTATAGTATGCTTTGGTGAACATCCTCAAGAATGGTTTGCATGTCCTTATATGTTTGTATATATTCTTCCTTTACCAGAATGCATTATCCTTGTGCTATGTGAGGACACCTGGGGAAGATGTGAATAAAGGTCTTTTCCTTCCACATACACAAGTGTCAACACATCAAATTGACAATTTTATCAATTTCCAAATTGTTGAACTAATGGGTGTATTAGGGTTGTTTACAAAAGTGTGGATAGGGTTTACCCACTATGTACCCATTATGGGAACATGAATGATGCAAAAGCATGTGCAACACCAAAATGCACCATAAACCACAAGAGCTCCTGGCCTGGAACTCTGTATGGCTTGTAGGCAATTCCATAGTTCCTTACTGTTTATAAACTTTGAGAAGGAAAGGCTGTAGGGAGCCATTCAACCGCTCAGCTCGACCGATTCAGCTTTTCTAGGTTGTGTCAGCTGTTGCCCGAGAACGCCTGGTGTAGTCACGCGAGAGCACCTGGGGATCAGAGTGCTCTCGGTGTCCCGTCGAGCAACTAACCGGTCCTGTCCCGAATTCATCGACGAAGGCCCCTCCGAGACCCGGCCGTAAAACGGTAAACACTACGTGGTAATCGGTGCAGTTCAAGGACTCATTTGACAGGACTCCTCTTTAGACCAACAGCACTCAGAATAAGGACGACCTGCCCCATCCGCGCGCTGTTAAGGCCTTGTGCATCTGGTAAGTTTCAGAGACTTTCTTTTCCTCTTTATTACCTATGACTTAAAGAGTCCCACTCTAAAGAGTATTTCTACTTGAAGGGAAGCAGTTCTACATCTTAGCAATACTCTCAGTATTGAATTTCCATGCACATAGTGCCTGCAACATACCTTCCTTAATAAATAAAAATTCTCATGCAAGATGACAAAAATCACACAGAAAATCACATTATAGACCTCTGGTGGATGCAGGAAAGTGTGGAATATTAGTGAACAGGTCTGGATTAATATGCTTTGAAGCCTTACCTTTCATTGTACTGTTATGGATAAATATTGGTTTCTTAACATTTACAGATTGGGTATTTTCAATGCTCAGGGCAACTACCCCAAACTTCCTGGGGCTACCTGACCTCCTGCTGAACACATGGCTTACTGCATGTGAAAAAGCTCTCACTGATGCAAGTGTCTCATCAAAATGGCTTTTTTAATTTTACAGGCAATTCCTCTTGTTTCAAATCTAGAAGTTTGGGACGGTTTTCTACTTTCCCAGGAACTGGATTTAAAAATATAAAGTAATGATCTAGGGTTTTGCGTATTCTATGTGCCTCTTAATATATTGAATGACTCAATGGGGATTTGGCCAGAATAAGGATGAAGTAACTTATGATGAGTGCTTTTCTCTGCAAAGATTTGATTCTACAGACTAAAAAGAGACCCGCATTCTTATATTACTTGTGAGTTAAAAGTATAGTATCAGGGCTCTGGATGTCTCAAAATACCAAAGAACTTGTCTGATAAGCCAAAAGTCCTGAGTTTCATCTCTAGCAGCACAGAAAAGAAATCCTTTCACAGAGAGTTATACTTAGTCTGAGTTTTTAAAATAGAATTATTCCTTTACACACCGACAACTTTCCTTACGTTAATTAATTTTCAAAGATACTCTTTGTTGTCGAAATAGGTGTGTTACTTAGTTCCTGTAAGTCTACTTATCCTCTTGTTCTATAAGTTTACTGACACAAGGATGAACATACACACGTAGATACCATGTGTATGTCTGGTGTCTATGTTCCTATGTATGTGTTTGGAGAGTTGCAATAAATAAAGCATATGGAGTTGGTGTCTCTTTTTAAGCTCAGTGCATAATAATGAGTGTGCCTGCCTAATTTACAGTGACATTAGAAAATATATGTCTGCACCAAATTAAACTAAATGACCTATTAGATGGAGTTCTTTGTAATTATCGAAATAATTTTAGCATGGACAAGAAAAAGCAGAATCACAATCATGGTAAGAATTGTTCATAAAACCTTGGAGCATTCATCCCTAAAGGGGATATTACCATCAAATCCCTCCCCTCAGAGCTCAGGGAACTCCAGAGAAGAAGAACCAGAAATAATGTAAGAGCCAGAAGGGAGGGAAAGCACCAAGAAAGCAAGGTCCTCTAAATCAACATGAGCGAAGCTCATATGAACTCACAGAGACTGAAGCAGCAAACACACGGACTGCTCAAGTCTTTACCAAGTCCTCTGCATATACTAAGCTTCCAGTTTAGTGTTTTATGGGATTTCTCAGTGTGCTAATGAATGGGTCTCTAATTCTTGTGCTTTCTCTTGAACTCTTTTCTTTTTCCTTTTTGTCTATCTTGTAAAGTTTTAATGAGATATGTGGTGAGCAATTCCGGAGTTAACTTTGATGGACTTCTTCCTTCAGATTAATCATGAATGAATCTGACAACATCTGTCTTTGTTTTTAATTAAGATGTGGGACATACCCTGACAAGTTCTGGTTATGCATATGCCCTGTCCTGGAGAGACTGTCCTAGCATGAAGGAAATGGCCTTAGTAAAAAAAAAATAGATACTATATACTATAAACTTGCCAAATAAGGATTTGTGATCACTGTTCATCTTCTTTCAATTGGTCATGTTTTGTGTTCCTTGCCTTTAAAAGACAATGAGAAAATACACTTGTGGTTAACAGTGGTATTGACCAGAAGCCCTCCTATACTTGTCCCTTGCATCTTCTTTCTGCCTTTCTTGGAATCATCCCCATTCCTCCAGTTGTGGTTCCCATGTTGACTGACCAGCAGGCTCCAGCAGAAAGGTGCCCAGCAAGGGTTTTTGACTATGAGAGAAACAATGAAGGACACCTCAGGAAGTGGAGCGCTCAGGAAAAGTCAAAGTGTTGGCAGCAGAGAGTAACTTTTGGGAGTAAAAGACAGGAAAACACAGATTAGTGATCTCAGAAATGGTAAGGGAGCTCAGAAAAAGTAAAGTCAAAAGGAAAATAAGAGAAAAAATAGAAAAAAAGAAAAGAAAGTAAAAAGGAGAAATGGAAATGTCCATATGCCTTTTTGTGCAAAAGCTTAGCATGCTTAGCTTAATATGCTTTCCTGTAGTCATAGTCACTCCCCAGTTGTGGTCCCCCCTCCCCATAGACTGACCAGCAGGCTCAGCAGTAATAATTTTTGTTTCATATTATTGTATCCACCAGCAACCATGGAGAACTGGTTTCCTGAAAGGAAAGCTGGGGCTGTACTGGATGGACGGAGAAGAATGAGACCAAGACAAAGTTTCTGTTCAAGGCCCAATGATTTTATCCTTGAGTCTGAATTTTGAAGTGGGGGACACCCATCTCCCGCTATGCCAGGATCTTCTCACTTGGTCAGGATCTCCTCAGGAAAACAGGCCCAGCTGCTCAGCAGGTAGTAACTTCTTGCAGGAAGCTGCAGATGTGGCAGGACAATAGATATTATTCTATTTTATTTTGTTTTAGTATTTTACAAAATGAATGAATCAATGAATCAATGAATGAATGTAAACCTAGACTGTGGAACGCGTTCTTTCTCGCCTGCAAGAATTCACGCTGACACTAGCAAGGAAACGTCTGTGGCATCCTTTATTATAAAATAATCTAAAAGAGGGAAGGAAAGAGAGAGGAAGAGAGAGAGAGAGAGCAGAGAGTGGGAAAGAGAGAGAGGAAAGGAGAAAAGAGAGAGAGAGCAGAGGGAGAATAGAGAGAGAGAGAGAGAGAGAGCCCCCGAAGGGCTCGGCCTCTTATATCCCCTGAGGTAGCCCCAGGGCAGCATGTTCCTATAGGATTGGCTGCAAAGCCATAAACCCAAATCGCCCCGGGCATGGGCTCTGTGAGTTGCGCGCTTTTCCCCCAGGACAAAGCACATTCCAAGGAATATATGAGAGAATGCTGGATGCCAGCGCCATTTCTAAATGGTTAATGCTGTCAGTGCTCAGAGCGGCTCTCTACACTAGACAATCAAGATGAAAGTAAAACAAAACAAAACAAAACAAAAAACAAAACAAAAACAAACAAAAAAACCCAACTGAACTCTTATAGCTGCTGGGAGAGGGAAAATCAGTTTTCTCCAATAGAGTGACAGTGGGTATATCAACCACTCCAAGACAGGCCTCAAGTTAAGGCATAATTTATGAATACACAATAAACGCCACAGTTTTTAGTGTATTCTTTAATTTTATTACGGTTTGGTGTTTTGCTTTGTTTTATTCTCTTTGGGTGTAGTTTAATTTTGTTTCTTGCTTTGGGATGGTTTAATGTTATATTGGGTTTTTGTTTTTGAGAAAGAACTTAAAGGTTCTGGGGTAGTTAAAAATATAATCAAAATATATTTAAATTTAACAATTTTTAAATAAAAATATTGTAAAAGTATTTATAATATGTTTTTCTTTAATAACACAAAAATCTGTAATGGTTCTCTGAAATTTCAGAAGGTATCCCTCTCTCAAAAACAGGAAGTTGTGGATCTTACATCCTGATGGGAGATAGTCTATATTTTGCATCAAGAATGTACTCACAGGAGGAAATATGGAGACAAAATGTGGAGCAGACACTGAAGGAAAGGCCACCCAATGACCTGGGCATCCATCCCATATACAGACAACAAACCCAGACACTATTGCAGATGCAGTGAAGTGCTTGCTGACAGGATCCTGATACAGTTGTCTCCTGAGAGGCTCTGCCAGAGCCTGACTTATGCGCTCACTGATAAATGGATATTAGCCCAGATACTTAGAACACCCAAGATACAATCTGCAAAACACATGAAAATCAAGAAGGAAGACCAACGTGTGGATACTTCATTCCTCCTTTGAATAGGAAACAAAATACCCATGAAAGGAGTTACAGAGACAAAGTTTAGAGCCTGACAAATACACAGGCAGATGCTCTTAGCCAGCCATTGGACTGAGCATGGGGTCCACAATGGAGGAGTTAGAGAAAGGACTGAAGGAGCTGAAAGGGTTTGCAATCCACAGGAAGAACAACAATATCAACCAACCAACCCCAACCCCACCCCGAGCTCCCAGGAACTAAACCACCAACCAAAGGGTACACATGGAGGGACTCATGGCTTCAGCTGCATATGTAACAGAGGATGGCCTTGTTGTACATCGGTGAGAGGAGAGGCCCTTGTTCCTGTGAAAGCTAGATTTCCCAGTGTAGAGAAATTCCAGGGCATGGAGGTGGGAGTGGGTAGGTGGGTGTTTGAGAACCCTCATAAAAGCAGGAGGAGGAAGGATAGGATGGGAGTTTCCAGAGGGGAAACCAGTAAAGGAAATAACGTTTGAAATGTAAATAAAAAAATATTCAATAAAATAAAATGAAATAAAGAATATATTAGGAACATAAAATAAAATCATAAACAGTAGAGAAAAATCATGTAGTTATTGAAACATGAAAGGACTTTATTTTGTGAATGTTTGAAAGGTTGAGATTTGAAGAAAAACTTGAATCAAAATTCTGAGAAATGCTGAGGGTTAATTGATAAATTATGAAATAATCAAGCTATTATGAAAATGTGAGGTACCAAAAGGCTTATGTGTAGGTCAAATGTATTTTTTAATTATTGTATTTTTATTTTGTGTATTTGCATAAACTATGTACCATGGTGTACATGTGGCAAATGAGTTGCAGAAGTAGGTTTTTTTCTCCTCCATGTGTGTCTTAAGAGCTGAACTTGGGTTTTCAGATTTAGTGATAAGTTAACCATTAAGCTGTGTTAATGGTCCACCAATATGTAATTTTTGTACATTTTAAATGTGTACTTTAATATTTCAAGTTTTACTAGCATATTTCTTGTTTGCATGCATGTGTATCAAGTCCATTGAAAAAGGAAATGTTCAAAATGAAAATGATGTTCCTCTAGGCAAAACAACCTGGAAAAGAAGAAGGCAGCGTCATCAGGACAGTGTACATTATCTAGGACATGGTTAGGTGCTCACTCAATCTGTAGCTCACTTACACGTATTTCAGAATTTTACACAGCATATTTGATAATATTAAGTCATTTTAATTGGTACATCTTTTCACAGGCATATTGTAAATTAAGAAATTATTTTTAAACTTAACTATTCTATAGATGTTATTTTAATAAATCAAATCTATACTTTTAGATAATAATTTTATTATTCCAATTGTATTAGACCATAAATTTTATTTAAAACTCTTCATTCTCAAATTTATCCAAATATAATAGAAAGTACTAAGTTTGTAAATTTTTATTATATACCATGATAAGCATATAGAAAATTCACTTGAACAAGCCAAAATAAAGTTGACCTTTAAAGAAGTAACTATCTAGCTAGAAATTTAAGCAATCTGTGTAGCCATATGAAGGAATTGCAGTTCTTGACCAATAAAACATAACTATTGTAATAAAACAAAGACAACTATTGCTAATAACTAAAGTGAAATAGAAAATAAAATTATTGATAATAGAATTGACAATTTATGCATAAAATAATGAAGTATCATCAAACAAAAAAGAGTATTGTCATTAAAACATTTAAAATTCACAAAAATAAGTTGCTAAGTATTTATGTGATGGGGTATAGTTCTATCATGCATGAAGTCCTGGGTTCCATACCTAATTTTTACTATTTTTTCCTAGGGAAACACAAACAATACTTTTTTCTCTAAATAAAATATCAATGACAAAAAAGATAATTCCACACATATCTAGTTTCTGGAACCAGTGAGCTTTGGCATCACAAAAATATCAGTGACTCTCAGGTAGCTGTATCACTGTAAAATTCTACAACCAGCACCAGGCTGGGGCAAGGGTCTTTGTGGGTCACAGGGTCTCTGCAGACTCCCTAACAACTTATAGAGAAATGACATATCCCTGCCATCAGTGTTTTTATTTGATACATTTATGGCTCCTGTGAATTCATTTCACAGATACCTTTATTTGAAATTTTTAACTGTTATTTTACTGTCTTTCCAGATGCATCATTCAAAATATAAGGATTAGCATTATTTCAGGAAGCCTTTTTAACAAAGGGTGGGCAGATTTCCAAAGACAAACTGTTCTCTATCCCAATCAAATACCCTGAATTTTAGAATTCAGAATCTAGGGGGCTAGTAAAATTAGTAGAATTTATTATAAAATATAAAGTTTAAATCAGTTGTTCCAATTGTTACTTCTAAAGGGTAAATTTCTGAAGTTTAATAGAGTTGCACTGGTAAAAGATATTACCTACATATTCCATCATCATTTTCCATGAGACATCCAGACTTTTCATTTCATTTGTACATATTTCCCCACCCCAAAAGTCTTGGTAAGGGCAGCTAGTATTGTTTATCCCATTTGTAAACAGGGGTAACAAGAAAAAAATTTATGACGGCTGCATTTGCTTCTTGAACTAGCTCCTTAGTTCTGAACATACATATGAATCTGTCTTGTATGCCTTAGAAACCACAGAAAAAAACCACTCAACTACTGCCATAATCTGCATGTATTCTTTCCTGTATGTGCTATTTTCAGAGATTGTAATATATTCTCAGACACATCTACCATTCTGAAGGTATCCCTATACTGTCCATGTGGTGGTCCCTCAAGAAAGAATCTCATCCTGTGCCTTCATATAGATCAGCCTACTTCCACACCCTACCACCCATGGTAGTGGTCATGAATCTGAGCCTCTCCAGTATATCTTTGATTCTGTCCATTTCTGAAAGCAAACTGAGCACAATTAATCTAAAATAGATCCCTAAGGGCAGAACAAGTAAGTGATTCCATCCAAGTCTAGAATTCCTGTGAGTCTGCTGACTTTCCTAGTGTCCACAGTTTCACCAATGTATACTTGCAGTGCCATGCCTCATTGGCTTTATTAGTTTTGTGAATCTTAGGAGTCCTCACCTCTCCTTTACCAAAAGGAAGCAAAATGAGGTACTGTTTGCGTTTTAAAAAAATATTAAAGAGAACACACTAAACAGACAACTTATACTTCAGATATTAGACAGCTACTTATAAACAGTTCATTATAAACATGTTATTTATATAAGGTGATAAATATGTATAGAATAAATATGCATAGAGTTAAAAACATAATAACTAAAGCATATTTAAGTTAACAATCAAATTTATCTGGAAAAGTCAGCCCTATTATAAGATTATAAAAAAGATAATTTCAAATGATATCAAGCCTTTATTAGAAAGGAATTATACATAAGTAATAATAGGCTTAAGGATGGTATTATTTATATATCTACTCCAGCATCCTATAAATACCTGTAACACAATCTTTTATAACTATGTTGTCTTAGTCTGGATATTCAGGGAGAACCAAGTAGGAATAAAACACTTTCCTACCTAAGCCCTAAGCCATTGATAGTGAATGGGTAAATATAAAAGAAAAATAGAAATGTTTTTATTTAATATGTTATTAACCTAAAACTCTAAAGCAAAGGGACTAGAAACTACTAAGCCGTCCCTCCATTTACCAAAACAATTCATAAAAATTTATTGACTGGATACAAATTTTTATTATAAAAGTATTTAAACAATATGACCTAAATTAATCATTATGTTTCAATTGGTCTCATAATAAAAAGCTAACACATAATCAAACCTTCTCTTTAAAGGTACTAACCACTCAGAACTCATAACTATTTTATTTGTCTCAGTTGTTTTTGCTTTGCTTGTTTTTGTTTTAGGCCAAGCATATTTTAGTAGTTCTTGGAGAATGCCCTACAGTTATTCCAAGATCAACCATATCCTTCTATAGCACCCTACTTTGCATCTTTTAAGGGAAATCATTTCAAGAACAATTTGTGCTGTCCAAATACTATTGGAAATATGTTCTTCCAATGGAATTTGGTCAGGTGACAGGGGATATAGTCAGAGAATAAATCTGTCTCTCACTCTGTAAGCTACCAATTGCCAATAATTCCATTGCTAGGAATAATAATGTGAATCTACTTCCCTCTCCTATTTTGTCTGATTTGGACTTATATAGGTTTTATTAGTTCTATGAACTACTATTAATATATTTAGCTGCCATGCTGTATCCAAAAGATGTTTTTAAAAGCAATAGAATATATTTTTTTCAAGTGGTTACATTGAACTCACACTTTGGATATAGAATTGATGATAAAATTTACTAATTTCTTCTTGCATCCAAAAATCTTTGCGTTCATATGTTAAGATGTCTCAGAAGAGAAGGGCACTTGCTGCAAAACTTGAAAGCTTCTGTGTGATCCCCAAGACACACAAGACAAAAGGAGAAAATTGACTGATCCTTGTCTTCTGAGTTCCATATGTGTATCAGGTATGTGTGCATACCCTCCACACACATACACAGATAAGAGTATAAGATATAATTTTGTATTTTTTTGCTCCAATTTTAGTTCATTATAATATGAAATTATATCAAAAGAATTTTTTTCCTTCTTTTAAACATGTCATGCAGTATGAAAAGAGGTGAAACATGGTTCAAAATAAGCCTGATATACTCATCAAATAGCTATCTATATGAATACAATAAATTTTTGAAGTGCTTTTTTATCATGAGACAACATAAGCAATGATGATATAAATTTGAAACTTTATTGAGACTCATTTTTTTAAATATACTTATTTTTTCATTAACTAGTAGTTACTAATTTACCCTTGATATTAAACTGGACCGTCCTAATATAACAGTGAAAATGATTTAGGTCACATTGAAGTTCTAAAAGAATCAGCTATTACACAGCCATGTGGATTAATATAACCAATAGCAGATGCCAGAAAATTATATATATGAAGGATTTATCCTGTCCTTAATGGAGTCAATTGTTGCTAGGAGCCATCAAGGAGAAGCTCAAAACTTCCTGAGATGGTTCTGCAATGGAATATACAGTTAATGACAGATTTACTTCTGCAGGCAAGGCCAAAGAGATTTCATTGTATGAAAGATTCCTGCTATTAATATGTTTCCTGCTATTATTATTAATATGTTTGGTATTAGCTCACCCTTTTGAGCAGATATCTGTAGAACTACAAAGATGCACTGTATTGAAGTGATGCTGTACAGACAAATAGATGACTTCTTAATTCTTAATGATGATCCTTGGAATTCCTAAAATTATATTAGTAATAATTAAGATCTTTTATAATAAGACTGCTATTATGTCCTTTCTGATATGATTGACAATGAGACACTGCCAATCTTCAAGAGTCATGAGTTAATTGCTTCTGAGATAGCAAGCAGGTACCTACAATTTAGAGCATAATCCAAGAGGTTGTAAAACAAATAACCAAAGGTCATAAAAAGGGAACTGAGGATTTATTATAGGTGCAAGGTCAGAAGATAAAATATTAACTGTGTTTATCTATATTAAACTTCACTAATAACTCAATTACAAAATTTATGTTTTTTTTAACTCTCCATGAACCTGTAAATCCAGTGACAGATGATGAATGCTTAGCTAAGTAATTACTCTTAATGCATATGCATGTTAAACATTCTCTGTTGTAAACTTCTTATTCAATTACGATTTTAATATATGTGTAAATTGTGGTGAACTTTTTACTATGTGATCATGGATTCAGAAAGATGTATAAATGCTGAGGACAAAAGGAAAACTGGTCTAAAAAAGCATTCATTTAGACAGAGCTGACCTCAAGGAGAACTTAGATGTGTGGGCACAGCATTGGGAATAATGGTATTGAGAGTAAGGGCATTATGATTTTTCATCAGAGCAGAGGCGAAAAAAGTTGAGAGACCTTTTTAGAGACAAGAGAGAACTTTCTTAGAGCATTTTTTAGAGAACGTAGAACTTAGAAATAAAATCTAAAAACATTTTCCAATGTGTCCCTTTTTCTTCCTGTGACTTCCACTAGCATGCTGGGAGTTAGAGCTGTGTGGTTCTTTAAGAGATAGAAGAAAGGCTACTTAATCCCCTGCTGTTTTAGGATGAGGTGTTAAAAGCCACAGAGTACAGTTTCTGGCCCAAAAGGAACCCTGGCAGTTCAGCTACCACAGCAAAGTGACTTAAACTTTAGATAGGTAAACATTTTATTATTAAACAGCAACCCTAATATCTTCTTTGTTCACTCTCTCTTTTTTTATTATATATTTTCTTTATTTACATTTCAAATGCTATCCTGAAAGTTCCCTATACCCTCCCCTGCCCTGCTCCCCTACTAGCCAACTCCCACTTTTTGGCCCTGGTATTCCCCTGTACTGGGACATATAAAGTTTGTAAGAGCAAGGGGCCTCTCTTCCCATTGATGGCTGACTAGGCCATCTTCTGCTACATATGCAGCTAGAGACAGCACTGGGGGTACTGGTTAATTCATATTGTTGTTCCACCTAAAGGGTTGTAGACCCCTTCAGCTCCTTGGGTAATTTCTCTAGGTCCTCCATTGGAGACCCTGTATTTCATTCTATAGATGACTGTGAGCATCCCCTTTACCCCTGCCTATGCTCTTCCTCCTCCATTGCCTCAAGAAAAAGCAAGAAGAAAGAACTTCTGGGACTATTATAATACATATTGTGGGTCTGAACCTAGATTGGTATCTGGATGTCTAAACCATGTCCATAATCTGTTTAAACCAAAAAGGGACATGTGTCTGTGAAGTGCTCCTAACACTGTCTCTCATCAAGCTGACAATCGGAACAGTTACACAAGTGCCATGTGTGGTTGTGGAAGCATTTTTTCTGTTATGTGTGATTAAGATTACACATGATCACACATATGCTATCTACACCAACATATAACTATATTATTATTGCTTTCAATCTATTTAGAGGAAAGACAGAGGCAACACAGTTGTAGTTTGCCATATTTCCTTAATATTACAGTTTAATGTACAAATTAATCCAACTAGTTTTGTAAAGTGAGTGCTGATACTCTTTCCTTTCTGCTTGCTTTGTAAAGGTTAATCTAAGGCATTTTACACAGATTCATCTACTCCACATTTTCCTCAAAAGATTACGCACTGGTCACGATCATGTAATATCCTTCATGTTCAAACTACAATAGTAGAGATGTTCCTATACCTTCTGATTCAGGCTGGTATTGATCAACCAGCTTTTTATGGAAAGGATTATATTCATAATATTATATAAAATAAGAACATTTTAATATTATACATTATACTAAGTTGTATTTGTTAATTTCAATGTTTTTATTATAATTTTCTTTACTATATGTAGCACTCTCATTATTGAAACACAACATGGATATTAGTGATAAATATCTATACTATTTTCTAATAAAGTTGTATTCATTATTATCAGCATGATTCTCTTTACCTGAATCATTAACTGCACCCTAACATGAAAAGAGGTGTCTGTCCTCTTCTCAGAAACCTGACCTCTATAATACAGCAGAATTGATTATTCTCCTTCTCTATTAAGATCGGTTAATTATTTTTAGTTGTCTTTACTTTAGCTATACAACTAATTTATATAACATCACCTTTGAGATGAGAAAATGAAGTACTTCTTCAATCTCTATTACTTATTCCATTTGATCAGCATCATAAGTTTAAATAAATATAATAGAAATTACTATTCATAAAACACAATCTACTCACACTTTTTACAGAAGAGCAAACCCGGCTCTGAATTAATATTAAAATATATTCTATTTTGATGGACAGGAAGGAGTACATATAGTTTAGAATAATTCAGCCTATTTTAAAAATCATTAAGAAAAAGTAAATAATTTTACGCAAGTCCTCAAACAGTAATGTAGGCTGGCCTATAGCTGATGGTCATCATCCTACTTCAGTCTTTCAAATACTGAGATTACAGGTATGAGATACCATACCAGATTCAAAAAAAGAAAATAGTAAGTTGCCCTAAACATAGTTTGAGTAGTCTTCTTAAATGGATCTTTTGGACTTGTTGAATAACAAGTCACAATTTTACCCTACTATGGCACAAATGCAACTGAGTTTAAGTACAAAGGTTGAACTGATGGACCATGTTTTCCAGTTAGACCACTGTTCAGATCATAACACCATGGGGATCACATGAATATCCATTCTCACAGATATCATTCTTTGGGTGATTAAGTCTGAAAGAAAATGTAGACCACCATGTTGTATAAAAATTATAAATTCATCTTATTTTTTTAGTTTCCTTTTTTTATTAGATATTTTATTTAAATTTCAAATGTTATCCCCTGTCCTGATTTCCCCTCAGAAAACGCCCTATCCCTCTCACCTCTTCCTGCTCACCAACCCACCCACTCCAACTTCTTGACCCTGGCTTTTCCTTATACTTGGGCATAGAACCTTCAGAGGACCAAGGGCCTCTTCTCCCACTGATGACTGACTAGGCCATCCTCTCCTACATATGCAGCTAGAACCATGAGTCCCACCATGTGCTTTCTTTGGTTGGTGGTTTAGTCCTAGGGAGCTCTAGAGATACTGGATAGTTCATATTGTTGTTCCTCCTATGAGACTGCAAACCCCTTCTGCTCCTTGGGTACTTTAAATTCATTTTCATTCTTTTTTACATAGCAATGAGTTATTACTTTCTATTTAAGTAGTTCAATAATTTAAGAACTAAAAAGTGTTAAAATAATTAAAATATAAATGAATCAGATAGTTTCAAAGACAAACATGTTTTGTCCATTTGTGAATTAATTTTAGTTAGTATTAGATACAAAACACACAATACTTATGATCTATCTTTAAAATGCTATTATCAGGCAATGAAATTGAAAGAAAAATATAGAGAAATCATGTACATACAAAATACTTTCAAAACTCAGAAATAACAAAACTCAGAATCTTAAGCAGAGACATATGCTGACAAATAATCATTACTGATATGTCTAAGAAACACAGAAAAAGTTGGGTGTGATGGAGAGAAAGACAGCTGGACATGGTGTGTTGAAAATACTTATTCATACTTGAAGAACTGTGGGAAAGCTAGTAAGGATGACTGTCAAATAGCTGCATTCAGGGGGTCAAATTAATCTTAAAGTCTCAGCGAACCATTGGCTTGAATTGAGTCTAAGACTGGCCATTTTTTATTATTGGCAAGAGCAGTTACTGCTTTCACCATAAAACAAAAGTGTCATGAGACTGTTTTATACTCTAAAGAACACCTATTGCTTATAACTTTCTTTGAAATAGGTATCACTTCAAAACTATTCATAAATAACAATTTATTCCTCTCATACAATGAACAAAATTAGATATTGCTCATTAGCCCAAAGGTCACCTTAACTGTGCTCATTGTCTTGGTACTTAATTCAAGTGTGCAGCTCACAGTTGTCACAATTCAATCAAATGCTTGTGTTTCTTTAGAAAGACTATATTTAAAGGTAAAATACTACCACACACATACTACTATGCAATAAATTTTAATGCCTATCCACTTGTAGGTGTGTTGACAGAAGTCACTTATATAAAATCTTAGGCATGAAATAAATCTCTTAAATTTGTCAGGCATATTTTTGCCACAGTATCTTTTTGGGTTTTCATTCATGTGTATCCCCTATACCAGAATTTGACCTGATTGTAAAGATGTACCCAACTACTAAACTACTATATCCAATAGTGATATTATTTCTTAGTCTTTTTAACCTTCAGGCTATGGCAGGATCCCAAATTGAATATCTCCTGTTCTAAAAGGAAGAAAATAAAGCAAATATTATAAGCACAGTTAATACCACTAGACATGTTCAAATTAAAGTACATTTTAGAGCTATTACAAATATGCTAACTGATAACTCCTGCTGTGAATCTAATGTGAAATATATTTACATCTCAAATGCTGCCTCCCTCACAGTCCCCCCTTACAGAAACCCATCCTCCCTCCTCTTCTCCTATGAGAGGGTAGGGTCTCCCCAACCAGAACCCCGCAAGTGTCCTCCCACCCTGGCACAGCAAGTCTTTGCCAGAGTAGGGGCATCTTCTCCCACTGAGGCCAGACAAGTAAGCCCTATTGTGGAACAGATGCCACAGTTAGGGTGCAGCTTTAGGAAAAGACTCTGTTCTAGTTGTTGGGGCCCCCCTAGAGACTGAGCTGTATATCTACTACATATGTTCTAGGGTTCTCATTTCAGCCCATGTGTGTTCTTTGGTTGATGGCTCAATTCATGAGAGCTCCCATTGCTCCAGTTTAGTTGACACTGCTCCATTGTTGTTTGTCCCTGCATTTCTTTTAGACAGGACAAAATTTTTATGGAAGGTTTTGTGGGTGGGACAGTGGCCTTATCCTCCCACCCCATTGGGAGACCTGCCTGGCTACAGTAGGTGCCTTCTTCAGGTTTCATGTCCCCATTATTTGGCATCTTGGCTAAGGTCACCTGCCCTAACTCCTGGGAGCCTCCCAATCTCAGGTCTTTAGGACTGCCTAGAGATTCCCCCTAAACAGCACCCCAGGCAGCTGCAGATTTTCATTCATTTACTTGACCCCCTGGATCTCTCTCTTCTGTCTCTCTACATACTTGATCCTGCCTCCCCTTTTTCTCTTCCCCTTCTCCCACCCATTTCCCTCCTTCCCTCTGCCTTCTATGACAATTTTATTCCTCCTAAGAGTGATTCAAGCATCCTTGCTTAGGCCTTCCTTCTTATTTAACCTCTGAGGATCTGTAAGTGTATCATGGACATTCTGTGATTTATGATTAATAGCCACTTATCAGTGAGTACATAGCATGCGTGTTCTTTTGGGTCTGGATAATACTTTCTAGTTCCATCCATTTGCCTGAAAAATTCATTGATGTCCTTGTTTTAAATAGCTGAATAATATTACATTATGTAAATGAATCTATTTTCTGTATCCATTCTTCAGTTGAGGGACATCTAGGTTGTTTCCAGTTTCTGGACATTTCAAATAAAACTGCTATGAACATAGCAGAGTATGTGTCCTTGTGTATAGTAGAGCATCTTTTGAGCATATGCCCAGGAGCAGTATATCTGAGTATTCAGGTAAAACTATTTCCACTTTTCTGAGAAACAGCCAGATTGATTTCCAGAGTGGTTGTATAAGTTTGCAATCTCTTTTTATTTTTTCCCCTCAGGTGATAGTGTGAGTGCAGTCCCCCACTACCACAAATTATGCAGTTGAGTTTCCCACATTTGGGGAAATCGCAGGGGTCAGTACATCTGGAATGCAATGGATAAGCCTCACCCTGGGAAAACCACCTTTGTGTATCTCCCCTGCCAGGTAAGTATTCAACCTCACCAGCAATGGAGAAGTGTTTCACTTTCTCCACAAAGTGGATCAAAGACCTCAACAGACTACCAGATACACTAAATCTAATGGAACAAAAAGCCAGAAATAGCCTTGAAAGCATTGGTATAGAGACATGTTTATGAACAGAACACCAATACCTAAGCTCTAAGATCAACAATTGATAAATGGAACCTCATGAAACTGAAAAGCTTCTGTAAGGCAAAGGACACTGTCATTATGATAAAATCATAGGCTACAGATTGGGAAAAGATCTTCACTAACCCTACATCTGACAGAGGGCTAATATCAAAACTATATAAAGAAATGAAGAAGTTAGATTCCAGCAAACCAAATAACACAATTTAAAAAAATAGGGTACAAAACTAAATTCTTTGTAAAGAATTCGCAACAGAAGAATCTCAAAGAAATGCTCTACCTCCTCAGTCATCAAGAAAATGCAAATCCAAACCACATTGAGATTCCACCTCACAGAGATCAGGACTGCTAAAATCAAAATCTCAAGGGTCATCACATATCAAATGTAGAATGTTAATCCCACACTGAACACAGCTTAAACACATGCTCTCGAGCTTGGCGCTCCTTTAGGAATTTAAGGATGTGGGACAGTGTTTACCTGGGAAACTTGGGTCACTGATGAAGACCTTAAGGGCCAGAATCTTTTCTTCCTCCCTGCCATCATCCTGCAGGATTAATTATGCTTTATTTTTCCAAATTGAAGATGCCAAAGTTCATGAATTAAAATTGTCCCATGTTCCCAATAGCCATTAAGCCATTCCCTCTACTATGATTTTTTCATAGTGGTGGACTGAATTCTAAATCATTTCTCCCTTAGGTTACTTCCATTAGTTTATTTGTCACAGAGAAGAGAAGTTACTAATACTAGCTCTATGATGCAACATTGCTTCTATGAAAACAGCTTTCATTCATAATTAAATGAAACTGCTATGTGGACATTCCTCAATTATATTCATTCTATGCTCAATAAAATTTTTTCTAATACCTTAATTATAATTGTTGGTAATATGTGTCTGCATATAACAATATATCCTATTTTATATTCATTGATAAAACTATAAGATGTTAATTTTAAGTAACATAAATAATTAATTCAACAAGATCAAAACTGATTAGTTCATTTTAGCATTTAAAGTAGTAATTTCACACCATAATTTGCAGAATTATTACATATATTACATATATTAAACAAATATGATTTGGAATTTGAACAACTAAAACTGTTTTGACCTAAAATTTTAAACAAGATATTAGCCTTATGGTGGCAAAATTGTTGTTATTTGGCCCGATACTTTTATTCTTCCCAGTACTGCCTTGGGTCTCCCACCATATCAGCATATACATGGTATTGATTAAAAACAGCAGTTTGCATAGTTTTACAAATCACAGATATACACCACCAATGAATTAATAAAAGTTAAATTTACATGGCTTAATAAGGCAAATTTGACACATTAAATTATGGCTTAGGCCATAATTACCTAATATATTCATTTATACAGCCTTCTGCTAGCTGAAATAGTAGTCATTTTAAGTCTTAAAATTATGCTATGTAATAAATTCACTATAATGCTTAGAGAAGAAGGAATATCCATTATTATTTATTATAATAAAATTTTAATAATACATGTTAAACTTGGAGCAAGCACTATGTTTATTGTTGTTGTGTTTAGTTTTTTATTGGCCTCCAGAAAGTTTTGTAAGCACCACAGTTCTAATATTTTCCCAAGTATATATACTTTTATTCTTTTTTTTAAACTATCAATCAGTTTTCATGATAGTATTGATATTCTTACCATTGCTTTCTCACCTTAGAAATGACACTTCAAAATAACCTCTAAGTTCTCATAACTTTGTAAATACATATAATATTATTTACATACAAAGAGAATTTCAACATTTTATCGAACTATTTTTCACCCTACTGCCCATATGCTTACCATCAGGTCTAAGTTGATTATGAGCACGTTTTGTAGTTGTTTGTCTATTTCACCTATTCTCAGTGTTCAAAGTACAAAAATAGTGGTTTTGTGTGGGTGTATGTTTCATCCCTCTGCTGGGATGTGAGAATCGCCACTGGGGAGGCCAAACATGGAGAGTTATTGACTGTGTTTACGCTGGAGGGGGTGTCAACACAGTCTAAGATATGGGGGAGCTGAATCTGGGGTTCCTTGACTCACAGACATCCAGTCGCTGCTGTGGTGCCACACAGAGGAGTCGGGAATGAAGTGTGGGGGTTCAAGTGTCTGCAACAAGGCCAGGAGCAAGGGCTCCACAACTCCTACACATCCAGGTGCTGCTGAGTTTTAAGGAGCTGGAAGTGGGGTCAGGGGCCCTCAGGCTGAGGACATCAACTAGTCTGGGCCAGGGGGAAATGGGAGCTCTGGCTTAGCTCATCAGTAAAGTTCCTTAGCTTAGTGGCAGTTGTCTGGAAGGTCAGAGAGGCCTTCTACAGGACACTTAGGCTGTTGTTCTGTTGGTGAAGGCTGTCTGCATGATCCCCGTGGTGTTGTTCAATAAAAGAGACAGCCCATGTTTATCCTTGCAGTTTATTGATTGTTCAATGTGGAAAATGGATGCACACTAACTTCTCAGGGTGGACCAAAGATTAAATACCTTTTGCAGGCAGGAATATCAAGGAAGAGATGCTTATTGGGTTAAAAAAAATCCCTCAGGGCCTCTAGGTACTTCATTAGCATAGAGAACTCTTTTCTGGGCTACATGATCAAAGTAGGGGGTATGAACACATGTTTCCAGCCAAGAATCTAGTAGGGAACAGAAAGAGATCTACCATCTCTGGTGAGTATCTGGATTCCGATGTCTCAGACCCTCTCTACCTTACCAAGTTTCCTGGCATGGTCCATTGTCCCACAGTTTCTTATTCATTTTATTTTAAATGATTTTTGCTGGCATGTTAGTAAATGTTAAGATCATGATACTTCTAAGCACGTATATAATGCACTTTGATCAGATTTATTTCTTATCCTATATTAATTTTTTGTTTTATTTGTAATTCTTTGTTCCTAACAGTTTTCTTATTTCATGAAGAATAAAATTATGCTGTTTTCAGGAAAATGGATAGAACTAGTGATCATCATGTTAAGTCAGGTAAGCTGATTATCTGACAGCCACCAACTGTCATAAACTTGTTGAAGTGAATGATGAGCACAACTCCATCCTTTCTGTAAGAAGCAAATGGCCACAAAAGTGGACGCTGATGCTCAGCATGATGAGTGGAAAGGTTATGTGGTCCAAATCAGTGATCAAAAGACAAATAAGATTTTGTCATGGAGCAAGGCATCTGGACCACAGCAGAGTGCACCTGCTGATGAATAAAGAACATTTTTGTTGTAGACCAGTGAGAAATGGAGAGGGGAAAGACAAGTCAGTTGGCAGTTGCATTGTGAATGTCAATCTGAGTGCTTTCAGGTCTCAAGAAGGTTATTGTAAAAAAAAAATAAAAATAAATGGAGAGGGGTATGATATTCTGAGACTGGCAAATACTATAGTGTCTCTGTAGTTGGAATCCAAAGAGCTAGCAGAACTTGAAAACTTTTCAAAAACTCTAAAGAAATTACTGTCTGATAATATGTTGTCAGATAACCCTTAAAAAAAGGGAGGTAAGAAATCCAGAGTCAAAGCATCCAAAATTCCACAGCTTGTTACTCCATGTTTCCCAAAATATAAATGAAGACACAAGGCTCTGAGGGAAGAAAACTACAAGACATTACAAGGCTAAGGCTTTACAATATGCTAAACTTTTGGGCAAGAAATTGAAGGAAGACAAAGTAAAACACCCAAGAGCAGATTTCCAAGAGACTAGGATGTCCTTGCCTAGAGTTTCTACTTCTAGGTCTGAGGCCAGAGAGAAGTACACCATTAAGAGTAAAAAATAAATAAATAAATAAGTTTTGAATCTCAAAATAAAACAAGAGATGCAGGCTCACAAAGAAAATTGCCATATATTTATTTCTACCACTGGTAGAATATAGAAAGAAAAAGGAATATATAAATTTAAATACTCATTACTACAAAGATTTTTCTTTTCTACATATTATTTTAAATTGTATATGAATTTGTTGTCATTTGTGAGAATATGGGAAAAGAGGAGCATTGGATTACAGTTCTACTTTACACATTAATTAGATCATTCCACTGCAAATAGAACTGGTTACTTTTTTTTAAACATTTTTTATTAGATATTTTCTTTATTTACATTTCAATTGCTATCCCAAAAGTTCCCTAAACTCTCCCCCTGCCCTGCTCCCCTACCCACCAAACCATTCTCAGCCCTGGTATACCAAGGGGCCACTCTTCACAGTGATGGCCAACTAGGCCATATTCTGCTACATATGCAGCTAGAGACACAAGCACTGGGGGTACTAGTTAGTTCATATTGTTGTTCCACCTATAGGGCTACAGATCCCTTAAGCTCCTTGGGTACTTTCTCTAGCTCCTATGTTCCATCCTATAGATGGCTGTGAGCATCCTCTTCTGTATTTGATAGGCACTGTCATAGCCTCATACAAGAAAGACAGCTATACCAGGATCGCATCAGCAAAATCTTACTGGTATATGCAATAATGAGTGGGTTTGGTGGCTGATTATGGGATGAATCCTTGGGTGAGGTAGTCTCTGGATAGTCCACCTTTTACTCTTAGCTCCAAACTGTGTATCTGTAACTCCTTTCATGAGTATTTTGTTCCCTATTCTAAGGAGGAATGAAGAATACACCATTAGTCTTCCTCTTTTTAATTTTCTTGTGTTTTGCAAATTGTATCTTGGGTATTCTATGTTTCTGGTCTAATATCCACTTATCAGTGAGTGCATATTTAATGACTTCTTCTGTGATTGGGTTATGTCACTAAGGATGATATCCTCCAGATACATCCATTTGCCCAAGAATTTCATAAATTCATTGTTTTTAATAGCTGAGTAATAATCCATTGTGTAAATATACCACATTTTCTGTATCCATTCCTTTGTTGAGGGACATCTGGGTTCTTTTCAGCTTCTGGCTATTATAAATAAGTCTGCTATGAACATAGTGGAGCATGTGTTCTTATTACCAGTTGGAGCATCCTCTAGGTATATGCCCAGGAGAGGTATTGCTAGATCTTCCAAAGTACTATGTCGAATTTTCTGAGGAACTGCCAGACTGACTTACAGAGTCCAACATGTTCGAACGTTAGGGTAGTCGTTACCTCCTCACAAGGAGAAAGTGGTGTAGGAGCGGTCGTAGAGGAGAGTGGACTTAAAAAATAGAATCGGTAAGACTGACCACACTCCACCTTAGAGTCAAAACAAAACTAAACGTAAAGGGACTATTAATTCCTACAACTTGTAAAAAAGTCCACAAAGAGTCGGTAAGGGTATTCAGTTGAGAATTTTTCTTTAGCTCTGTATCTCATTTTTAATGGGGTTATTTGAATTTATGGAGTCTAGCTTCTTGAGCTCTTTGTATATATTAGATATTAGTCACTTATCAGATTTAGAATTGGTAAAATTCCTTTCATAATCTGTTGGTGACCTTTTTGTCTTATTGACAATGTCTTTTCTCTTATAGAAGCTTTGCAAGTTTATGAGTTCCCATTTGTCGATTCTTGATCTTACAGCACAGGCCATTGCTGTTCAGTTTAGGAAGTTTTTTCCTGTGCCCATATCTTCGAGGCTTTTCCTCTATTAATTCCAGTGTCTCTGTTTTATGTGGAGGTCTTTAATCCACTTAGACTTAAGCTTTGTACAAGGAGATAAGAATGGATTAATTTGCATTCTTCTACATGTTAACTGCCAGTTGTGCCAGCACCGTTTGTTAAAAATGTTGGCCGTGCCCCCCCCCCGCCCCCACTGGATGGTTTTAGCTCCTTTGTCAAAGATCAAGTGACCATAGGTGTGTGGGTTCATTTCTGGGTCTTCAATTCTATTCTATTGATCTACCTGTCTGTTGCTGTACCAGTAAGATGCAGTTTTTATCACAATTGCTCTGTAGTACAGCTTGAGGTCAGGCATGGTGATTCCATCAGAGGTTCTTTTATTATTGAGAATAGTTTTTTCTATCCTAGTTTTTTTATTATGCCAGATGAATTTGCAAATTTCCCTTTCTAACTCAGTCAAGAATGGAGTTGGAATCTTGATGGGGATTGCACTGAATCTGAAGATTGCTTTCAGCAGGATAGCCATATTAATCCTGCCAGGCCATGAGCATGGGAGATCTTTCCATCTTCTGAGATCCTCTTCAATTTCTTTCTTCAGAGACTTGAAGTTGTTAACATACAAATCTTTCACTTTCTTAGTTAGAGTAGTAACACCAAGGTATTTTATATCATTTGTGACTATTGTGAAGGGTGTTGTTTACCTAATTTCTTTCTCAGTCTGTTTATCCTTTGTGTAGAGAAAGGCCATTGATTTGTTTGAGTTAATTTTATATCCAGCTACTGTACTGAAGCTGTTTATCAGGTTTAGGACTTCTCTGGTGGAATTTTTTGAGGGCACTTATATATACTATCATATCATCTGCAAATAGTGATATATTGACTTCTTCCTTTCCAATTTGTATCCCTTTGTTCTCCATTTGTTGTCAAATAGCTCTGGCTAGAACTTCAAGTACTATATTGAATAGGTAGGGAGAAAGTGGACAACATTGTCTATTCCCTGATTTTAGAGGGATTACTTCGAGTTTCTCTCCATTTAGTATGATGCTGGCTAGGTTTGGGCCTTGAATTCCTGATCTTTCCAAGACTTTTATCATGAAAGGGTGTTTGATTTTGTCAAATGCTTTCTCAGCATGTAATTAGATAATCATGTGGTTTTGGTCTTTGAATTTGTTTATATAGTAGATTATGTTGATGGATATCCACATATTAAACCATCACTGCATCCCTGGGATGAAGCTTACTTGGTCATGATGAATGATCCATTTGATGTTTTCTTGGATTCAGTTTGAGAGAATTTTATTGAGTATTATGCATTTATATTCATAAGGGATATTGGTCTGAAGTTCTCTATCTTTGTTGTGTCTTTGTGTGGTTTAGGTATCAGAGTAATTGTGGCTTCATAGAATTAATTGGGTAGAGCACCTTTTGTTTCTATATTGTGGAAGTTTGAGGAGAGTTGGAATTAGGTCTTCTTTGAAGGTCTAATAGAACTTTGCACTAAACACATCTGGTCCTGGGCTTTTTTTGGTTGGGAGACTATTGATGACTGTTTCTATATTTTTAGGGGAAATGGGACTGTTTAGATCTTAAATCTGATCATGATTTAACTTTGGTACCTGATATTTATTTAGGAAGTTGTCCATTTCATTGAGGTTTTCTAGTTTTGTTGAGTATAGCCTTTTGTAGTAGGATCTGATTGGATTTCCTCAGGTTATTTTGTTATGCCTCCTTTTATGTTTTTGATTTTGTTAATTAGGATATTGACCCTGTGCCCTCTAGTTAGTCTGGCTAAGGGTTTATCTATCTTGTTGATTTTCTCAAAGAAGCAGCTCCTGATTAGGTTGATTCTTTGAATAGTTATTTTTGTTTCCACTTGGTTTATTTCAGCCCTGAGTTTGATTATTTCCTGCTGTCTGCTCCTCTTGGGTGAATTTGCTTCATTTAGTTCTAGAACTTCTAGGTGTGCTGTCAGACTGCTAGAGTATGCTCTCTATAGTTTCTTTTTGGAGGCACTCAAGGCTATGAGTTTACCTCTTAGGACTGCCTTCATTGTGTCCCAGAAGTTTTGGGTATGTTGTTGCTTCATTTTCATTAAACTCTAAAAAGTCTTTAATTTCTTTCTTTATTTCATCCTTGACCAAGGAATCATTGAGTAGAGTCTTGTTCAGTTTCAAGGTGAATGTTGGCTTTCTATTATTTATGTTGTTATTGAAGATCAGCCTTAGTCCATGGTGATCAGATAGGGTGCATGAGATAATTTCAATATTTTTGTATCTATGGAGGCCTGTTTTGTGACCAATTATATGGTAAATTTTGGAGGAGGTGCCATATGGCACTGAAAAGAAGGTATATCCTTTTGTTTTAGGATAAAATGTTCTGTAGATATCTATTAAATCCATTTGTTTCATAACTTCTGTTAGTGTCCATGTGTCTCTGTTTAGTTTCTGTTTCCAGAATCTGTCCATTTCTGAGAGTGGTGTGTTGAAGTTTCTCACTATTATTGTGTGACATGCAATGTGTGCTTTAAGCTTTACTAAAGTTTCTTTAATGAATGTGCCTGTCCTTGTATTTGAAGCATAGATATTCAAAATTGAGAGTTCATCTTGGGTAGATTTTATCTTTAATGCGTATGAAGTACCTATCCTTGTCTTTTCTGGTAACTTTGGATTGTTAGTCAATTTTATTTGATATTAGAATGGCTACCCCAGCTTGTTTCTTCGAACCATTTGCTTGTAAAATTGTTTTCCAGCCTTTCACTCTGAGGTAGTGTCTGTCCTTTTCCCTGAGGTTGGTTTCCTGTAATCAGAAAAATGTTGGGTCCTGTTTGTATAGTCAGNTTTTTTTTTTTTTTTTTTTTTTTTTTTTTTTTTTTTTTTTTTTTTTTTTTTTTTTTTGGTTTTTCGAGACAGGGTTTCTCTGTGTAGCCCTGGCTGTCCTGGAACTCACTTTGTAGACCAGGCTGGCCTCGAACTCAGAAATCCGCCTGCCTCTGCCTCCCGAGTGCTGGGATTAAAGGCATGCGCCACCACGCCCGGCCCATTGATCTTACAGCACAGGCCATTGCTGTTCAGTTTAGGAAGTTTTTTCCTGTGCCCATATCTTCGAGGCTTTTCCTCTATTAATTCCAGTGTCTCTGTTTTATGTGGAGGTCTTTAATCCACTTAGACTTAAGCTTAGTACAAGGAGATAAGAATGGATTAATTTGCATTCTTCTACATGTTAACTGCCAGTTGTGCCAGCACCGTTTGTTAAAAATGTTGGCCGTGCCCCCCCCCCGCCCCCACTGGATGGTTTTAGCTCCTTTGTCAAAGATCAAGTGACCATAGGTGTGTGGGTTCATTTCTGGGTCTTCAATTCTATTCTATTGATCTACCTGTCTGTTGCTGTACCAGTAAGATGAAGTTTTTATCACAATTGCTCTGTAGTACAGCTTGAGGTCAGGCATGGTGATTCCATCAGAGGTTCTTTTATTATTGAGAATAGTTTTTTCTATCCTAGTTTTTTTATTATGCCAGATGAATTTGCAAATTTCCCTTTCTAACTCAGTCAAGAATGGAGTTGGAATCTTGATGGGGATTGCATTGAATCTGAAGATTGCTTTCAGCAGGATAGCCATATTAATCCTGCCAGGCCATGAGCATGGGAGATCTTTCCATCTTCTGAGATCTTCTTCAATTTCTTTCTTCAGAGACTTGAAGTTGTTAACATACAAATCTTTCACTTTCTTAGTTAGAGTAGTAACACCAAGGTATTTTATATCATTTGTGACTATTGTGAAGGGTGTTGTTTACCTAATTTCTTTCTCAGTCTGTTTATCCTTTGTGTAGAGAAAGGCCATTGATTTGTTTGAGTTAATTTTATATCCAGCTACTGTACTGAAGCTGTTTATCAGGTTTAGGACTTCTCTGGTGGAATTTTTTGAGGGCACTTATATATACTATCATATCATCTGCAAATAGTGATATATTGACTTCTTCCTTTCCAATTTGTATCCCTTTGTTCTCCATTTGTTGTCAAATAGCTCTGGCTAGAACTTCAAGTACTATATTGAATAGGTAGGGAGAAAGTGGACAGCATTGTCTATTCCCTGATTTTAGAGGGATTACTTCGAGTTTCTCTCCATTTAGTATGATGCTGGCTAGGTTTGGGCCTTGAATTCCTGATCTTTCCAAGACTTTTATCATGAAAGGGTGTTTGATTTTGTCAAATGCTTTCTCAGCATGTAATTAGATAATCATGTGGTTTTGGTCTTTGAATTTGTTTATATAGTGGATTATGTTGATGGATATCCACATATTAAACCATCACTGCATCCCTGGGATGAAGCTTACTTGGTCATGATGAATGATCCATTTGATGTTTTCTTGGATTCAGTTTGAGAGAATTTTATTGAGTATTATGCATTTATATTCATAAGGGATATTGGTCTGAAGTTCTCTATCTTTGTTGTGTCTTTGTGTGGTTTAGGTATCAGAGTAATTGTGGCTTCATAGAATTAATTGGGTAGAGCACCTTTTGTTTCTATATTGTGGAAGTTTGAGGAGAGTTGGAATTAGGTCTTCTTTGAAGGTCTAATAGAACTTTGCACTAAACACATCTGGTCCTGGGCTTTTTTTGGTTGGGAGACTATTGATGACTGTTTCTACATTTTTAGGGGAAATGGGACTGTTTAGATCTTAAATCTGATCATGATTTAACTTTGGTACCTGATATTTATTTAGGAAGTTGTCCATTTCATTGAGGTTTTCTAGTTTTGTTGAGTATAGCCATTTGTAGTAGGATCTGATTGGATTTCCTCAGGTTATTTTGTTATGCCTCCTTTTATGTTTTTGATTTTGTTAATTAGGATATTGTCCCTGTGCCCTCTAGTTAGTCTGGCTAAGGGTTTATCTATCTTGTTGATTTTCTCAAAGAAGCAGCTCCTGATTAGGTTGATTCTTTGAATAGTTATTTTTGTTTCCACTTGGTTTATTTCAGCCCTGAGTTTGATTATTTCCTGCTGTCTGCTCCTCTTGGGTGAATTTGCTTCATTTAGTTCTAGAACTTCTAGGTGTGCTGTCAGACTGCTAGAGTATGCTCTCTATAGTTTCTTTTTGGAGGCACTCAAGGCTATGAGTTTACCTCTTAGGACTGCCTTCATTGTGTCCCAGAAGTTTTGGGTATGTTGTTGCTTCATTTTCATTAAACTCTAAAAAGTCTTTAATTTCTTTCTTTATTTCATCCTTGACCAAGGAATCATTGAGTAGAGTCTTGATCAGTTTCAAGGTGAATGTTGGCTTTCTATTATTTATGTTATTGAAGATCAGCCTTAGTCCATGGTGATCAGATAGGGTGCATGAGATAATTTCAATATTTTTGTATCTATGGAGGCCTGTTTTGTGACCAATTATATGGTAAATTTTGGAGGAGGTGCCATATGGCACTGAAAAGAAGGTATATCCTTTTGTTTTAGGATAAAATGTTCTGTAGATATCTATTAAATCCATTTGTTTCATAACTTCTGTTAGTGTCCATGTGTCTCTGTTTAGTTTCTGTTTCCAGAATCTGTCCATTTCTGAGAGTGGTGTGTTGAAGTTTCTCACTATTATTGTGTGACATGCAATGTGTGCTTTAAGCTTTACTAAAGTTTCTTTAATGAATGTGCCTGTCCTTGTATTTGAAGCATAGATATTCAAAATTGAGAGTTCATCTTGGGTAGATTTTATCTTTAATGCGTATGAAGTGCCTATCCTTGTCTTTTCTGGTAACTTTGGATTGTTAGTCAATTTTATTTGATATTAGAATGGCTACCCCAGCTTGTTTCTTCGAACCATTTGCTTGTAAAATTGTTTTCCAGCCTTTCACTCTGAGGTAGTGTCTGTCCTTTTCCCTGAGGTTGGTTTCCTGTAATCAGAAAAATGTTGGGTCCTGTTTGTATAGTCAGTCTGTTAGCATATGTCTTTTTATTGGGGAATTGAGTCCATTGATGTTAAGAGAAATTAAAGAAAAGTAATTGTTGCTTCCTGTTATTTTTGTTGTTAAAGTTTGGATTGTGTTCTTGCAGCTGTCGTCTTTTAGGTTTGTTGAAGGATTACTTACTTGCTTTTTCTAGGGAGTAATTTCTTTACTCATGTTGGTGTTTTCCCTTTATTATCCTTTGAAGGGCTGGATTCGTAGAAAGATATTGTCTGAATATAGTTTTGTCATAGAATACTTTGGTTTCTCCATCTATGGTAATTGAGAATTTTTCTGGGTATAGTAGCCTGGGCTGGCATTTGTGTTCTCTTAGGGTCTGATCACATCTGTCCAGGATCTTCTGGGTTTCATAATCTCTGGTGAGAAGTCTGGTCTAATTCTAATAGGCCTGTCTTTATATGTTACTTGACCTTTGTCTCTTACTGCTTTTAATATTCCATCTTTATTTAGTGCATTTATTGTTCTGATTATTGTGTGTCAGGAGGAATTTCTTTTCTGGTCCAGTCTATTTGGAGTTCTGTAGGCTGCTTGTATGTTCATAGGCATCTATTTATTTTTGGGAAGTTTTCTTCTATAATTTTGTTGAAGATATTTGCTGGCCCTTTAAGTTGAAAATCTTCATTCTCATCTACTCCTATTATCTGTAGGTTTGGTCTTCTCATTGTGTCATGGATTTCTTGGATGTTTTGAGTTAGGATCTTTTTGCTTTTTGCATTTTCTTTGATTGTTGTGTCCATGTTCTCTATGGAATCTTCTGCACCTGAGATTCTCTCTTCCATCTCTTGTATTCTGTTGCTGATACTCATATTTATGGTTCCTGATTTCTTTCCAAGGGTTTCTCTCTCCAGTGTTGTCTCATTTTGGGTTTTCTTTATTGTTTCTACTTCTCTTTTTAGGTCTTGGATTGTTTTGTTCAATTCCATCACCTGTTTGTTTGTGTTTTCTTGTAATTCTTTAAGGACTTCTACCTCTTTAGCAGTGTTCTCCTGTATATCTTTAAGTGAGTTATTAATGCCCTTCTTAAAGTCCTCTATCAGCATCATGAGATATGATTTTAAATCTGAGTCTTGCTTTTTGGGTGTGTTGGGGTATCCAGAACTGGTTGAGGTGAGAGTGCTGAGTTCTGATGATGGTAAGTTGTCTTGGTTTCTGTTATTAAGATTCTTAAGTTTGCTTTTTGCCATCTGGTATTCTCTGGAGTTAGTTGTTATAGTTTTCTCTGGTTTGAGCTTGTACCTCTTGTGATTCTGTTAACCTCTGTCAGCAGACCTGGGATTCCAGTTCTTTCCTGAGTCTCAGTGGTCAGAGTACTCTCTACAGGCAAGCTCTCCTCTTGCAGGGAAGGTGCACAGATATCTGCTGTTCAGTCCTGCTTCCTGGCTGTAGATGAAGGCCTGAAACACCGTCTGTCTAAGAAGATGTGTTGCCTCTGCATTCTGTATTCTCACCTGCACAGACTGGTTTCAGAGGGACCTGGGACACAAGATGGCTTTCTCACCTGCTCTGGCTGTCAGAGCCCTCTGGGGCAAACACCTNTCCTCTGGTGAGGAAGGTGCCCAGATGTCTGGAGCCCAAAATGTGGTCTTTCCCAGATGCTGTGCTGCTTCTATAGTCCACACTCTCACCTGAGCAGACTAGTCTCTGCGGAACCTGGGACCTAAGATGGCTCCCTCACCCGCTCCAGTAGAGCCCTCCCAGGTAGACACCTCACCTCTGGTGGGGAAAGTTCCCAGATGTCTGGAGCCCAAAATAGGGTCTGTCCCAGAAGTTGTTTCACTTCTGCCTGTCCCAGAAGCTGTGTAGCTTCTGCAGTCTGTTTGCTCACCCATCACAGTCTGCCAGCTGACCTGCACGGACTGGTCTATGAGGGACCCAGGACCCAAGATGGCTCCCTCACCTGCTCTGGCAGAGCTCTTCGGGGTGGACACCTCTCCTCTGGTGGGGAAAGTGCCCGGATGTCTGGATCCCCAAACGGGGTCTGTCCCAGAAGCTGTGTTGTTTCTGTAGTCCTCACTCTCACTGGTGCAGACTAGTCTCCTGGTTTCTATTTAAAAGTATAGAGCAACTAAATTTACTTGCAATGTAATGCTATACTATTAAGTAGTCTCCAGTAAATTAATGACTGGCATATATGTTAGACATATTTAAAAACTTACTGCTATAGATATTTTGTAATAAATAGAGATGTATACCATAGCTTAAATCATATCAACTGTCGAATCCATTTTCTCATAATTATTGTGTTCCTCAGAAAATGTCTTGCACTAATGGAAAAGTATTTATTAAGCTATGGCATAATTATACTAAAACAGACTAATATGACTTATTTTGACCAATTACTTTTGGAAAACATGCATTTTCAATTCCTGTCTTTCTGGGCTTCAGTTAATCACTACAATGAATAGATATTCATCCTAGCCCGCTCAATGTCTCAGAAATATGCAAATTTATGTGCTTCTTATGCCTACTTAACAAGAAAATTAGCCATGACTATTTCTATAAGAAGGTTAATTTTCCATCTTATTCTTTATTCTATAAAATTTGGATAAGTAGTAGTCATCAAAATTAGCCTTTTAAATTATTAAACATTAATCACTATTGCTTTAACATCAAGACTTTTTGCTTATGCAGTAAGAGTCTGGTCTCTGGTACGGAAATACAAGTAACAGTATGGATTAAATACCTACTTTTTAATTTATTAGAATATGCACCGCTCAAGTAAACTGGTTACCATTTTCCATGCCTTCACAGTAAAATAGAAAACATCCCTTGTGTTGAACTCTTTTCTCTTATAACTTTCAACAGCATCTAGTAAAGTAGCCCTCATTCAGGCAAGTCTTCAGTGAGTTCACTGAATGAACAGAAAAGAACATCATTCTAATATAATAACCCCAATTTCTTTTCCAAATAAAAATAGTCATATTATGAATCTAAAATAAAATTGAATAATAAGAGGGCTCACAGTAATGCAGTTGTTAATGTGAGTAGCAGAGATGGCTGCTTGCTAAGGCTAATAGGCAGTCAACATTTAGACTCTGTAGTGTTTGCCATGAAGACAGTCATGCTTCCATGTTTAATAGCATCATACAGATACATAACCATTTTTTTTGCACAATGATAGAACTTTATTGAGGGGTGACTATATCAATAGCTTTCATTTACACACCATTCTTTTAATGATGGTCTTCTTTGTCTGGTCCTTGCAAAACCCCTCCTATTTTTGCAGTGACTAAATGTTCTATTTCTGTATTAATTTTCCCTGTATTATAAATTCATATACTATTCTTAGGCTTCTTTCCAATCTCAATTCTTTATTATTAGACTTGTTTAAATTAAGTTAAAAGATTTCAACCAAAAACGTAAATATGTCAAGAATATTAAAATATGAATACTAGCTATGATCAATCAAAGTTTCTGGGAATCTTCAAATATGAACTTATGAATATGCTACCCATAACCTAAACAAAAGGCATACAATTCCTACCAGTGTGTTTGTGTTCATGTCATGGCATACAAATTTTGATAGTTCCACTATAAGTGCTAGATACCATTTTATCATTATATGGTGTTAATTTCTTTTTCTATTGGTTAATCACCCAGAGTATATATTAGATGTTGGAGTCAGGTGGATAAACTATTACAGACTACTGGTTTGCTAAGTTGGTTATTGTTCTTTTGAGAATCAATGGAAACTGCTACTTCTTCTGACTCTTTTCTTCTAATGTAGAATAGAAAATAATAGAACAAAATTCTATGAGGAAATAATCAGTCTCCTAAGTTTTGACTAAAACTGAAGTTAAGAAGTGGAACATGTACACTTTACAAGAAAGAGTATTGCAGAGAATCACGAGAGACATAGATGGATCAGGCTTGTTCCTTACCTAGCATAACCATGACTGGCTAATGTTATTCAAGACATCCTAGATCTTTACCTAAAAGTAATTATTATAAAAGTCTTTATTAATTAAATTGACTATTAGTCACTTGGCTAACAAGTGTCTTTCTGAAGACTGAAAACATTACTATATAGGGAAATCCTCCTCATAGTTTTGTATAATTTAATATCATTATGATCATCAAAATATGTCATTTAAGCTAATGTACATGTAGTTTAGATTCATTGATGATAATTTAAAATTGCAGGTATGTAGGTCATAAAAATAATTTACTTGAACATAAAGATAATAATTAAGAGGTTATGATCTTAAGAGGGGAGAATCTGTGATAAGTTGGATGGAGAAGAGGAAAGAGCAGAGGTGATACAGGACAATACTTAAGTATGATGTTCCCCAAAACATATGAAACTATTAAAAGAAAAATATTGGAAATAAAAATGTGGTTGTACTGAATGTACAATGAGATCCTTATTTCTTCTATTATTTCTGAAACAGGTTTTCTTTAGGCAACCACAGATTCCCTGAGATCAAGAGTATAGTTATGCTGTCCTCTCATAAGACCCAGGTTTACTCAGGTCCTCCGTGAGCTCTGAACTTTACCATCTTTATCCTTCTCCTTCATAACTGTCTCTTAGTCTTATGGAATGGACCCCTCAGCTCCAGTGTTATTTTAAGTCAGCTGTTTTCCCAGACAGATCTGTTTGCAAATACAGGAGACAGGTTATGTCAAATCTTCCCATCCATGACAGTCTAAATTTCTCATCTATAAAAGTAGTGAGAGATATCTTTTTTTATTGAGACATGTATGCTAAATTTTTATTACAATGAATTACATAACTAGTAGAAATAATTTTCTCCATAGACACTCATGCTGGTAAAATGTACAGAAAATCCCTAAAGCTCACTGGTTTCTTTTCCTTCAGAAGGCACACACTGCTGGTAAATGTGTGTTACAATGTGGCTCCTGGAAAGTTGACCTCACTCCTTCATGATTTTCCCACATCTCACAGGTAGTGTATGCCCAACAATAGACAGCTTTCTTAGTCTTGGCCCTAATATTTTGGTTGACTATAATAAAGCCAGCTACTTAGCTTTAAAAAAAAGATACTGTGGTGGTTTGAATGAGAATGACCTTCATAGGCTCACATGTTTGATGGAACTGTTTGGGAAGGATTAGAAAATGAGGCTTTGTTGGAGGAGGTGTGTCATTTAGAGAATGGGCTTAGAGGTTTCAAAAGTGCATGCTATCCCTACTTAAAGCTCTCTCTCACTCGCTCTCGCTCTCCCTCCCTCCCTCTCCTCCCCCCTCTCCTCTCCTCTCCTTCCTTCCTCTCCCCTCTTCTCTTCTCTTCTCTTCTCTTCTCTTCTCTTCTCTTCTCTTCTCTNGGGCATCAAGGTTCCACAATATCAAGGGTCTCTTCTCTCATTGATGTCAGATAAGGCAATCCTCTACTACATATGCAACTGGAGCCATGGGTCACTCATGTGTACTCTTTGGTTGGTGGTTTAGTTGCTGGGAGCTCTGGGGAGTCTGGTTGGTTGATTTTGTTGTTCTTTTCATGGGTTTGCAAACCCCTTCAGCTCCTTCAGTCTTAACCCCAACTTCCCCATGGGGGTCCCTGTGCTCAGAATGATGGTTGGCTACAAGCATCCACATCTGCATTTGTTAGGCTCTGGCAAAGGCTCTCAGGAGACAGTTATACCAGGCTCCTATCAGCAAGCACTTCTTGGAATCAGCAATAGTATCTAGGTTTGGTGTCTGCAGATGGGATGGATCCCTAAGTGGGGCAGTCTCGGGATGGCCTTTTCTTCAGTCTCTGCTCCACTCTTTGTCCCTGCATTTCCTTTAGTCAGGAGGAATTCTGGATTAATATTTTTGACATGGGAGTGTGTCCCCATCCGTAAACCAGCAACTGTGCCTAACCACTGGACATGGTTTCTATAGGTTCTCTCTCCCCTTTTTGTAGTATTTCAGCTAATGTCAGTCCTGTTGGATCCAGAGAATCTCTTGCTTCCCCTGCATCTGGGAATTTCTAGTTGTTAGCCCCAGTTCTCCACACCCCACTGCTATACACCTCCTTTCAATTTCCTGATCCCCTGTATTCCTTACCCCTTCTATTCCCATACTTGGTCCTGCACCTCCCCACTTTCCTTACCTCTTCTCTCAGGTTCCTTCCTCCATCAACCTTGCATAATTATTTTGTTCCCCTTTCTGAGTAGGACTGAGGCATATACACTTTGGTATTCTTTCTTGAGCTTTATATGTTTTGTGAGTTGTATCTTGAGAATTCTGAGATTTTCACCTAATATTCACTCAGTGAGTACATGCCATGAGTGTTCTTTTGTGATTAGGTTATCCCAATCAGGATGATATTTTCTAGGTCCATCCATTTGCCTAAGAATTTCATGAAGTCATTGTTTTTAATGGCTGAGTAGTATTCTCCTGTGTAAATGTACCACATTTTCTGTATCTATTCCTCTGCTGAGGGATATCTGGGTTGTTTCCAGATTCTGGCTATTATAAATAAGGCTGCTATAAACATAGTGGAGCATGTGTTCTTATTATATATTTGAGCATCTGTTGGGCATATGCCCAGGAGTGGTATAGCTGGGTCCTCAGGTAGGACTAGTTCCAATTTTCTGAGGAATCTCCAGATTAATTTACAGAGTGGTTGTAATTTTGTAATTGATAGACAAGGGAAAAGCCTATTGTGGGTAGTGCTGGACTGTTGGTCCTGGGTTCTATGAGAAAGCAATCAAGCAAGCTAGGAGGATCAGGCCATTGAGCAGCACCCCTCCATGGCCTCTGCATCAACTCCTGCCTCTAGATTTCTTCCCTGTTAGAGTTCCTGTCCTGACTTCATTCAGTGGTTGATTATAATGTAAAAGTGTAAAACAAATAAACCTTTTCATCCCAAAGTTGCTATTGTCATGATGTTGATCACAGCAATAGTAACCATCATTAGAACACCATGTATCATTGAAACGAGCTATTTCATTGATTTGAGCAGGTTGGCCCTGTCTTTGCTTGCCCCCTACATTGTTGGGGCCAGGAGCAAAGTAGAAGAAGATGACAGTATGTGATGGATAGTGATCACTTATGCAAGTAGCTGGAAATCAAAAACAGAGAGATAGGAGAAGTCAAGATCTGCATATCTCTCTAAAGCCATGCCCTAAATAACAATTTTTTTTCTACTATGGACAACCTCCTTGGATTCCCTGTACCTGTCAGCAGCGATATAATCTGGCACCTAAGTCTTTGGTGCATGAACCCACAGAGGATACTGAAATGTGAATCCTAACTATATGCTTGTGGTATAACAGAGCATCCTCATGAAAGATTGCAACAAAGCATTAGTCATATATATTTGCTTTCAGAATAAGTTAACTTGTATTGGAAGTCTTTCTAAAAGCTAACTATTTAAGAATAAAGGATTAAGTTATCAAAATGTTTCAATATTCTGACTAAGTAGGGAAGTAGAAAGCACCAACAGATCTAAGTAAATGGTTTTTAAGCATGCTCAAAAAGAACAATGCTTCCTGTTTTAGACAGGTTCTTTGCAAGGAAGATGGTTAAAATTGTAACAGATTACCGTAGATGTGTTTGCACATAGTCTAAGATAGAATATGGTCAGGGCATACATAGTTCTGAAAAGATTAATGAGATAACATACCTCTTTACCTCAGACTACATCCAATTAACACTCTCATCCCCACCACATGCCACCCATAGAAACATACAGGAAATGACTATAAGGCTCTTGCAGTGTCACAGAGACAAGGCTGTTATGGAAACCTGCTGTTGTGATCCAGAGAGAGGTCCTGGTGATAGATTTCTTCTAATGCAAATTTGTGAATAATAGTTGAAGTAATCTCAAAAGAAAAGGCTTTGACATGACAGTCTAAACACAGAACTGTCTGACAAATTGCATTTATGCTACTCAAACAATGTCCCTCAGTCATCTTTTGAAAATGATTGCTCTTTGAAAACTAATATACAGGTGTTGTTCCTAATAGCATGCCTGATAAGTTACTGAAAGCATGGTATACTGTGTTCCTGGGTTTTATGTTTTAATCATATGGTAATCATATGACTCTAGCTAGAAATGCATGCCACAAGAGAAAGAAAAATGTCTAGCTCTTATGGAGGAAAATTGGTTACCATCTCTTCCACTAAAGAAAGGCACAGTTACTCACAGTACATATGAATGAAGAAAGCTGAGCTTTCATGGTTATTAAAAACATGCATTTTCTTTGTCTCAAGTATTTATTGAATAAATTAAATACTTAGGCCTATAAAAAGTAAAATAATGGTGGCAGCTTATTGAGATTGTTGATGACATACTGCTGGTAAATAATGAGCAAATAGTTCAATTGTTCTTATGTTCAACTCTTCAGACATAATCTTCATACATTTCCTATTTAATTTACTATTTTTTTATCTGTATTAGTGTTTTCCCCACATACATGTCTATGAAGTATTTAAGTCTGATGTCTGTGATTACCACAAAGGGATATTGAATATCTATAAATTGGAGCCAACACATGGTTGCTGAGAATCAAACCAGGTTTGTCTGGAAGAGTGACCAGAGCTNTTAACTACTGATCCATCTCTCTTACCCCTAATTTTATATTTTTATGTATCCCAAGATATATAGAAAAATTTCCAACCAAGGTTAGAAACAACACAATAGTCCCAAATATTTACATAGTCAAATATTCATCAACAGAAAAATTGATTGATATACTGTAATAAAAATTCTGATAAGATACCTCCTGGCATTGGAGCTGGGGTAAGGCAATATGTTGAGAACGGAGCTTAGGAGAGCTTAGGTAGGTGATGTCAGGAGTATAAAGGTTTTTCTGCTCAGAGATAGCACCAAGGAAACCAGGAATGCTAAATATGAAGATTTTCTCTCTAACAAAAATATCCATAACCCATTTTCTCTCAAAAAGTGCAGAATTGATGAATATACTGTAATATGTCAATGGAATACAAATCTAATAATCCCCATTATAAATCAACTTTAATGAAACCATGTGGACTACTGTCAAAACTATTATATTAATCCAAGTAGAAATGATTCAGATCTATGATGTACACTTTTATCATATATGATACATGGTTACCTTTATTTGAAGTTCTACTCAAGGAAACAGAAACAGATATGCTAGAATGGAGAAGAGTGGTGGCTATAAGATGCTGGATTGAAAGAAAAGGGTTATTGGGTTATTAGATGATAGGAAGATGCCAGAGGTTGATGTCAACATTTGTCTTTCTGTGTGATTAAGAAGTATACATTTTATTGTATAAAAATGTTGAATTTGCATAAGAAGATAGCCCCGCTGAAGAGATGTGAGCATGAGCCATACTATTTTCCTGGTAGTATGTAGTTTTAGTTAAAAATAACATTTCTTCCCAAAATAAGATACTCTGTTTTGTTATTACAATAGCAAAGAAGAGTACAGTGATAAACCAGGCCAGAATACTCTAGAGGCTACCAAGTCACAGACTAGAAAAATGTCTCACTAAGTTAATAAGCAAAACAGGCACACATTCTGTGCAAAGGGATGAGGTGGGCCACCCCAAAAGTTCTACACAAAATGAACTTTGAAAAGTTGGACATTCTACATCAAAGGACACCTGAAATTACAATTCATGTGGCGTAATAGGAAAGCAATGTCTCAACAGAAAATTGCATTTGATAGGATCTTGTGGACCTCAAAAGAAGAGAAGTTGATTCAGTATGTGCAGCACAAGAAAAACAAGGGTCCAGCCTTGTCCAGAGCTTTAAAGGACCCAGCTTTAAAGATAAGGATAATTGTTGGTCCTCAACAAGACAGAATTGTGACTTGTGAGTAAATTTATGTTCATATGAATAAAACCATAAAACATAAACATAAATTTATCATAATAAACATTTAGTTTTACATTTTTTCTATAGATCCATTCTATCATCTTTTATATAATAAAAGAATCTCTGCAGTTATTGTTGCAGATATACCTACATTGAGTGTTCTCTTTTAATGCTATGAATTACCTAAAACAACTCTTTATATCACAAAGCATAGTGATAACATAATGTTTACTCTCTGAAATTGCTAATTGTTGGGGCAGACTTGAAGCTCAACAGACTTATAATCTAGAAGAGACTTAGCTATTCACCAAAATTTGATAAGAGGAATGTGATGTTCATAACAAAATAAGGTCCAAATTTAAATGTGTTTTGATGGCCGACTATAGGCAAAATAAGAGTAATGGTGAAAGAAAAGAAAATTTACTATATAGCTCTATCAGGTTAAATTAAAGCAAAAAAAAAACATTCAAAACACAAATACATGATCTTTGTATGAAGGATAAGCTTAAAATCAGTGTGCTATCCTATGATCTTAATATTGTCTAGGTAACATAAATTGAAAACTGATTAATGTCTTATATAACAGACATAAAGTAATAGTAATACTTTCTAGTTAAGTTGGTAGTCTGTGGAACAAAGATGAGATTTCAGAATGAACCAGAAATGATTCTTATTACCTTGCATTTGTTTATCTGTTGCTTTTGTTTCTGTTGAACTTAGATCACTATAAGGTTTCAATTGGTTACTGCTCAACTCCACGTGAAAATTGCTATTAATGTGGTAGAAAAAAGGAAAGATGAGGTATCAAAAAGACATATTAGTGGCCATTTCTTTTACAGAAAATAGCTGAATATATCTTGGTCAAAGTAATGGTTCTTTGGATTCCCAAATATTACCTGGAAATCCTTATATAAGTATCTTCTTAGAGGCTGTTTTAAAGTTCTTTTCCTGTGCTTCAGCTGTGTTGAAATATTCAAGGCCTTCTGTGGTATGGTTACTGGGCTCTAGTGGAGACATATTGTCCTGGGTGCTATTGATTATGTTTTTATGTTTGTGTTTAGTCATCTGAAATTGGGAAGGTTATAGCTCCAACTGCTGATATCTGGTTTTGGCTATGTGGGAAGGGTAATTTGTTCCTTTGTTTATGTCTCTTCTCTGGATATTAGAAGAATATCCAGAATGATATCCAGATATCCAGAATGCCTGTGGATTGCCTGGTAAGAAATCTGTGTGGACCTGATAGGTATGGCCACTGGACGTTCCAGAGAAAACATGTTTCTGGATATTGGGGGTTGGCACTTAGGAATAAGGATAGGCTGAGGCTATGAGGGATTTCAAAGGAGGAAGGAAAGCAGTGTTTCACCAGGATCTGCTGATTTAGTGTCCTTAGAAAGGGGTAGAAAGTAATGACAGAATGCAGAGGTGGGGATGAGAAAGACAGATTAGATAGAATGGAAGAAGTGAAACTACACTTACCAAATTTAAATCAAAATCATATAATTTGAAAAGACCTGTAACCCCTGGCAAAAATAAAGTCACTCCAATTATCCCAAAGCAAACAAATCCCAGAGCCAGATGGTTTTATCACAGAGAATTTCACCAGACTTTGAAAGAATTGTTAATGCCAATACTCCACAAATTATATCACAGATTAAAAACAGAAGGAAAATTATCCAATTTCTTTTATGAGACCACTCTTAACTCTTATAAGAAACCACATAAGGACTCAACAAAGAAAGAAAATTACAGACCAATTTCCCTTATGAACATTCACGCAAAAATTCTCCATAAAATACTTACAAACTGAACCTACAAATACATTGAAAAGATTATCTACCATTAGCAAATAGGCTTCATCCCTGAGATGCAGGAATGGTTCAATATACAGAATCAATAAATTAAATCCACTATGTAAACAAACAGAAAGGTTTAAAAAAAAGTGCATGACCATCTCCTTAAGGGAGAAAAGGCCTTTGACAAAATCCAATATCCCTTCATGATATAAGTCATGGAGAGAATAGGTTACAAGGTTATATACCTCATTATAATGAAGGCAGTTTATAGCAAGCCCATAGCCAACATCAGTTTAAATGTAGAGAAACTTATGGCAAATCCACTAAAATCTAGAACAAGAAAAGTTCGTTGACTCACTCCATACCTCTTCACTATAGTACCTGAAGCTGTACTTCAAGCAGTAAAACAACTGAAGAAGATCAAGGAGACACAAATATGAAATGAAGAAGTCAAAGTATCTTCAATATGGTATAATAATATAAATAAGTGACCCTAAAAATTCACCCAGAAAAGTCCTAAAGCTGATAACATGTTCAGCAAAGTAGCAGGATACAAAATCAACTCATAAAAATAAAGATTCCCTCCTATATACAAATGACAAAGGGACTGGGAAGAGATCATGGAAACAACACCTTTCAAAACAGCCTCAAATAATATAAAATATTTTGATATAAATTTAACTTAACAATTGAATGACTGTATAATTTAAAAAAAAAAGTCAAGCCTTTTGAGAAAAATATTGAAGAAGATATCAGAAAATGGAAAGATGTCCCATGCTCATAGATGGGTAAGATTAATAATGCAAAAATGGTCATCCTACAATAAGCAATATACAGGTTCTATACAATCCTCACCAAAATTCTAACACAGTTCTTCACAGATCTTGAATGGACTACTCTGTTTCATATGGAAACTCAGAAACCCAAAAGGATAAGGATGGCTTGAACAATTCAGAACAATAAAAGAATTGGTGGAAGTACCATAATTCCCAGTTTCAAATTGTACTACAAAGCTATGGTAATAAAAACAGCATAGTATTGAGGAAAATACTGATTGATGGAATTGAATTGAAGACCAAGACATAAGTCCACACACTACACACTGGGAAAAGACAGCCTCTTTAACAATGGTGCTGTTCAAAGTGGATGTCTGCATGTAGAAAAGTGTAAATAGATCCATACTGTTCACCTTGCACAAAATGACTCCAAATAGATCAAAGACATGAATATAATACCAGATACAATCAACCTGATAAAAGAAAAAGTGGGGGATAGCCTTGAACTCACTGGCACAGGAGAAAACTTTCTGAAAAGAGCATCATTAACTCAGGCACTAGCAGACAATGTTAAACTGAAAATTTGCTGTAAGGCAAAGGACACCATCATTTCAACAAAGCAACAACTTATAGAATGGGAAAAGAATTTTACCAACTTTACATTTAATACAGTGCTGCAGGATATTTGATCACACTGAACCTTGAGATTGTGCTATTTACTGGGAGAAAACCCGTTCCTAGTTGTGTGCCTCAGCCCTTAGCATATACCATTAATCCCTTTGGCTGAAATACAGACTTGCTCTTAGTACACATCCTTAATCACAAACAATAAAGGTAAATTTAATTTATAGATGGATGCACATAGTTTTGAAAAATATGTGTAATTGAGTGGCAGACAAAGTGAAGAGTCAGGAAAAAAATTTGACAGAATAGGATATTCAACCCCCATGAGAAAAGAGAAGAAAGGAAAACCACCTACTGGGCAGTGCAAAGAAAGAAGGCTGTTCTACTGGGAGAATTGTACAGAGACAGGTGTAACTGAGAGCAGTCTGGACACAGGTGAACACAGAATAAGCCAGAGAATGAGAAGTATTTAGAAGATTAGAACATATTACTAATGTTAGATTGAGGCCAAGCAGAGCAATTCAGTAAGAAACTGAGAGAAACAAGTTTGACTCAGTCATCTGGGAGAGGAATTTGAGCCAGAATAGCTGAGTTGAACCAGCCAGCCAGAGCTCAGAAAGAACTAGAAAGGGTGAGCTTATTCAGCAGTAAATCTCAGAGGCAGAAAATATTAGAGGCCTAGATAAAATTATAGGGAGGGTAAAAGCTTCCATGACAAGGCTTAGGCTAGCAGACTGAGACAGTAATCCTCCAAGACAAGTAAAACAGAATAAAAGTTACACTTACATAAATGACTAATATTCAAAACATATAAAGAACTGAAAAATTGTATATCAAAAAACCAAAAATACTCTGTTAAAAATGGGGTACAGATCTAAACAGAGAACTCTCAATAGAGGAAACTCAAATGGCTGAGAAGCACTTAAGTAATGTTCAATTTTCCTAGCCGTCAGGGAAATGAGATTTCAAAACTGCTTTGAGATTCTATCAGAATGGCCATGATCAATAACACAAGTGATAACTCATGCTGGCAAAAATGTGGAGCAAGGGGTACATTCATCCATTGGTGATGGGAATACAAACTTTTAAGCTACTGTAGAAATCAGTGTGGTGGTTCCTTAGAAAAATAATAATTGATCTACCTCAATATCACTCTTACTCTTATTCCTAATGAACACTTCATCTTTCTTGAAAGACACTTGTTCAATCATGTTGATTGCTGCTCCATTCATAATAGACAGAAGTTGGAAACAACCTAGATATCCCTCAACTGACAAATAGATAAATAAAACATGTTATATTTACACAAAGAACTATTAGTTGTTAAGAAAATGAAATCATGAAATTTGCAGGCAAATTAATGGAACTAGAAAATAAATCATTGTGAGTGTGATAACCCAGACCCAGAAAGATAAATATGGTATCTATTTGCTTATGTATGTACAGTTATGTATGTTAGCTATTAAATAAATGATAGCAAGCTACCATCCATAGTCCCAGAGAGGTCAAGTATAGAGAGAAGGGGAAATGCAATCAGAATATATTGTGTGAGAAAATAATCTATTTTAAATAAAAAAGAGGTACAAAAGTAACAAGCCTGTTAACCTCAGGGCAGCATATCACCTACAAAGTTCCCATGAGAGAAACCAATCATCTTGTAAAATGAGAAAATGGTGTTCTTAAAAAGCCCACAAGTCTCATTATTTTACATAAATTGTGGCTTTGGGAATTCATCAGTGCTTTAGCCAGTGACTAACAGGTTAGTGTGCTAGGCAATACATGAGCAGGGACCAGGTAGACAGCTCTTACACAATGACTTTCCTCTTATTTTCTGAAGAAATTAAAGCAAATGTAATATTCCTCAAGGCATAAATACTTGTTAAGAATACCTGGGATAACATAAAAATTCATAAACTAAAGCTTTAAAAAAAAGCATTTTTACAGGCTTGAGGGTAAGAGGGAGACTATCAATTTCACTACCTCTTGAGACTCCCAGAGAAACCCTCTCTCTCCTCTTCAAGACCCTGGTTGCTGCTCATAATTAGCTCCGTTTTGTTTTGTTCTCCATACAATATATCTGGGAACACGTCTTCTGTGAGGTAGAAACTCTCCCACCATTCCATGGTCTTCCATAAATGTTAAGATGTTCTATAGATACATTGTTCCACTAGTCTCTGCTTATGCAGACCTTTATCTTGTTTATTGTCTAATGATATCTCTGTGGACCTGACCTATCAGCAGATGGTAAAGGCTTCTATTTAACCTAATGTTAAAGAAAAATCTTAGGAATTTCCTATTGGAGGCATCATCTCATTGCCATTAAGCAAGATAGAAACAACGAGGTTGTATTGCTGAGAAGAAAGGATAGAGCTAAGCAAGCTTCCTGAACTCTGGTTGTCAAGTACCAAAGAGGATAGTTTCTCTCATCATTTACACATAAATGTGGAACATTCCCACATTTAGCTCTTGAAATTTAGTGTCACTTGCAAACAAAACCAGAAGAAAAAAAAAAGATGATGATGTGATCAAAGTAGGACACATATGTGAAACAAAATGGGGTGAAACTCCCTAACTTAGCAGATGGTCCAAAATGAAATTGCAAAGTGATACACTGTGACATTTGAATTTTAAAAAGAAAAAAATAAGCAATAAAAGCTACAATCTAATTCATTACTAGTTGCCTTAAAATGTTCCTTTACACAAAACACAGTAAGAGGCATAAATATCTGCTAAATCACATTCATTGTCACATATAAAGAGTTTGTTATTCTCTAAAGTACTGATTGAAAGTCTGAAATATCAGCTGTTCATTGTCCTTCTATAAAATCATTTGTAAAATTTTTCACAAAAACAATTCCTCATAAGATGTTTGAAAAGATAGTCCATTCAATGAAATAGTATGGCACTGAACCCACATTCCCTTTAGCCAGTTAGAAAACACTGAATAAGGAAAACAAACAGAAACATCTTTCCTTCTTTTCATACAGCATCTCCAATCAATCAATCAATCAATTAATTCTGCTATTATCTATGCCTTTGGTGAGTAATCTTTAACCCTAACATTTTTTTAGTGTTCAAACTGTCAGCCGTAAAAATGCTAGCAATTATGGAAATCAAAGAAACTAAAATAAGGTCTATCACAGGTCTGACCCTTCTGCATATGTCCTTATATCACAAGTCAACACATCATAGAGACACTGACACAGAGATGTTTACCCCAGCACTATTCACAGTAGCTGAGTACAGACCCTACCTAGGTGTTGTTCAACATAGAGATGGGTAAAGAAAGATGTGGTATGTCAACATGATGAACTATTTTCAGACATAAATACCAAAAGAATTATTGCAATGTCGGAATAAATTTAAATGTTTGGAAGCAACCCGTTTTGTCAGGAAGTCTGGAATCAATGCACAGTGCATGTATAGGGTGGGAGGGAAGCAGCATTGGGGGGGGTGGGAATAACACCTCTACATGGGAAGCATGTATTAGGGGTGGGCTGGGAATAACACCTCTACATGGGAAGCATGTATTAGGGGTGGGCTGGGAATAACACCTCTACATGAGAAGCATGTATTAGCCTCAAAGACAAATAGTGTGTGTTTCCATAAGATTATGTAGGCATGTATGACAAAAGTGGAGAAGTAATAATTATCCAGTAGAAAATGGCCAATGGGAGGGGAGGAGATTAAAAGGAGAGTAGCGGAGTGTGAGACAAGATGCTCGGTACCATTATGTACTTGTATGAAAATATTCTTATGTAACATGATACCATGTACAGTGAATATAATCAATGAGAATTAAATGAATAAAAGACCACCTTATCATGAGTAAAATATTTAACAGAACACAAAGCATCTAGAACATGGAACATATGTAGAACACTCACCTAGAGTGAATCTATCTGTGTACACATGCATAAGTACAGGTGACATATACCATGTTGGAAGAACAAGAGAAGGCATTGATAGGTGACAGAGTAGCATGAACAGTAGATCCATTTCATACCTGAGTCATGAAAAGTAATATAAAGTTAATGATCTTCCTAGTTTTAACTCAGTCACAAATATCTTTTATTGGGGGACAGTTTGTGATAGATAAGTGTATAAACATAATTGATAGTAAAAGCCCAGAATCCAAAGTGAACCTCCACAGCTTCGGAATAACTAACTAACTGGAGAAGGTCATTGCAGTGTATGGAATCTCGATCTAGAAGGTGATTCTTAAGATGCCTATGCTTTTGTTGGCTACAGGAATTATAATAATGACCATCATGTATAAATTATAAATAATGTAATAAAAATTTTACCAGACATGGTAATAACCTGTTACAAGGTGCCTGGTTATTGCATGGACTTCATCACAGTGATTAAAACATATTCACCATGTGCATAGTGATAAATGATAATTACCTTTTTTTAAATGAAATGTTTTTTCATAAAATATAACTTGAGCATATTTTTCTTTCCAAGACCTGTTTCTCCTAGATTCTTTCTACTCACCCAACTTTTTTTTTAAGACAAACAAAACAAATTGTCCCAGAGGCACTGCAGATGTGGCTCTATGTCACATGTGTATCGATGACCGAAGAGAGTCTGTCTACTCTCAGTGTTCTGACTTATAAACATCTGAGTGATTAAAAACCTAACATTCTCTTAATAAAGCAAGCCTGAGACGACCACCAGTTCAGCACCAGAGGGTTCCAGACAGGCAGCTATCCTGAGATGACCACCAGTCCTATGCTAGGCGGGGCCAGATGATTTTCCAGGATGGGGAGAGAAACACCAACTGGTACCTCAGTTCCCAGGCATGAGTGAGGCTGAAACAACCTTCATGAGGGGCCCCTCTGGTGGGCAGGGAAAGGAGTAATCCACAGGTGACCACTAGACCTTGCTATGGGGCCTGGACATGGAGCTAGCCTGAGATAATCACCTGTCCAGTGCCACATGTGGTGTGTGTATGGGTGTGTGTTTGGACCATGTCTAAATTGACCCCTGTACCATACCATAAAGCTCCAGTAGAGGTGCATAGCACTCCTGAGACCACTCCAGAGATGACCCCAGACTAAAAGAAGCAAATGGGTGGTAGAAAAATGGAAGAGAAAGAAAAAATAAGGATGTAGGCACAATGATGATAGGCAGAACTGGAGACTCGAGGGTAGTGAGGAACAGTCTGATATAAATAGCCAGTGATGCCATTTAGCACCATGGTGGGGCCCTGTCCCTGGGTATCGTGAAAGAACTGTTCCTGGAGGCATGAAAGCAGGAGAACTAACCCTGCCCCTAGCCAACCTCAGTAATCAGGAGAGTGGCCCTGCACATTGCAGGAGTTGTGGGTGAGTCTGAGCCAGGGAGAGCATGGAAGAACTGACCCTACCCTTAGTCTCCTGTGCAGCAGAATGGATGGGGTAGAGATACTCTCCTCCCACCTTGTCTCTCACCATTTGTGGCAGGCAGGAGAGCCAGCCCTGAAGTCATGATCCATCTGCAGCGGGTGTGGGGGAGGCGAGGTGTCACCAAGGCCTGACACTATTACTGATGCAATGATGTTCTTACAGACAGGAGCCTAATTTGACTGTCCTCTGAGAGGCCCTACCAGCAGCTGACCGAGCCAGACACTGATACTTATGCCCAACCATTGGACTGAAATCCGGGACACCTATGGTTGAATTAGGGAAAGTATTAAAGAAGCTGAAGGAGAGGGCAACCTAATAAGAAGAATAGCAGTCTCAAATAACCTGGACCCCAGAGAGCTTCCAGAAACTGAGCCACCAACCAGGTATGGGCACTGAGGCTTGAATTCCCTGACACCAACATACGAACAGGTTCAGTCTTGTAAAACTCTCTGTGTTCTCCTATTTTCTTATAAAGTCAGCCATATCAGCATTGAGTCAGCAGTGAGACTCTGTATCATCTTTCCTTCTACAGAGATCTCACAAGTGCCGAACTCCTGCCTTACCAGGTGACTGCGCTTTCACCTCTTCCACACCTGAATAACATTCCAAGTCCTACTTCAAATGGAAAAACATCTGAATTTCAGAGACCTCTAAATAAGAATCAAGCCCACTAGGCTCTGGGTGACCTGGGTGACCGTGGGTGACCGTGGGTGACCGTGGTGGGTAATGTGCTTCTTTGCTTCATTTGCTGAGGGCCGCTTAAAAAGCCATCAAGATCTTCTAGTTTACTACATTCTTATATTGGACCCATATTTGAGTAAAAACACATGCAAATAGAAGAGTTGCTAGCCATAAGGTAGTTCAGGTCCAGACCTCATTAAGAATTCCTTCATGGAGTGAACTGTGGAGCAAGAAGCCTAATGGTGGACCCCATGACCATGGTAATGGCCATGAGAAAGGCCCATGGCAGATACACACTCTCCTCTCTGACACTCCTTTGTGTTAGAATAAGCAGGTATCTCAGAGTCTTAGACTTGCTATCAGGATACATAATTTTTATGCTGATCAGAGAATAGCATTAGTAAGTGGACACAATAAAGTTCTGAGTATCATTCTTGACAGCATTCATATCTGACCAAGCTCTTTGATCTAAAATACTGTGTACTATTTTGTTTACACATCAAATTTCTTCGTAATCTTTACATTCTAATGAAGCTTGTTAAATGTAACTATCAATATTTTGCATGATAAAACATAAATAACTTCACCCGATAGTATACATATTCTACTGTACTGAAGTTCCTTGGGCTAACTGCTGCTTTTCTTTGAATTTAATTTCTTTCTACTTGACCAAAGACAGCCCCACTCTCCACCCATTTCCAACTCAGGGTCACATTTTTGAATGCTTGTTTCTCAGATGATGGCACTATTTTAGGAGCAATAGAAAACATCTAGAAGAAATAAATCAGTAGGGGAGATCCATAGTACGATAAATGTAACCCCTCATTCTTGTCACCCTGTTTATGTTTTGGTTTGTCACGATGGGAGCAACATCCAACACACACACTCCAACCACATTAGCTAAGCTGTTCTACCATGCCTGAAATTATGAGCCAAATACAAATTAGTCCTCTCTTAAGTTGTTTCTCTCAGTATAATAGGGACTCAAAATTAATCATGGAAACTGATATCAGAGAACTAGACTAATAATAGTGACCAAACACTACCCTGATGTTCATAGGACATTAGGATGTTTTTGGTGAAGAAACGTAGAAGACTTTAAAAATGTGGATAGGAGAAATTCTACAAGGTCGTAAATAGCTTAGTGGAAAAGTCTGGTGAGAGCTCAGCTCAGAATACTAAGAAAAATACACAGGATGAAGATCAGGTTCAAGGAAGTTCTGGGTGGAGGGTAGGGCTGGAGAAAGGCTTCAGTGGGTGAGAGCACTTCCTGCATTTGCAAAGGACCAGGCTTTGGCCCCCACCACTTACATGGCTGCTTACAACTTTATTTTATCTCTAGTTCCCAAAGAGCTGATACCATCTTTTGAACTCCGTGGAGTCTAGGCACACAGATCATGCACACTCATGCTCACAGACAAGCCATTTACACTAAGAAAAATAAATATGAAGAGAAAGTCTTATATGTTTCAGATGAGAGCACAGATTATACTGGAAACTGGAAGGGAGGCCATGTACTTTATATTCTAATACAGATTTTGGCTACATTTCACCCATGTCCTAGAAAAAAATGAAGATGAACTCAGAAGTAATTGACTAATTAATTTGGTGGAATAAATTTCAATACAGTGTAGTTGTCAGGAGCATAATTATTACTGACTCCTTTAAATTTGCTTGTGGTCAGAATTTTAAGCAAAAAAAAAAAACAGGAAAGAAAGATGTGAGAAACAGTTTAGCAGACAAAGAAGGAGATTTAAAAAGATAAACAATCAAATGGGAACTTTAAAAATGATTAAGAAGGCAAACACTTTCCACTGGAGCAATAAAAGAGTTAACTTGAGAACACTTTATAAATTCTTCAGACCCTATGCATCCATGATTATTGGGAATAAAATTGAGTACTCATGTTCAAGACATTAAAAGTGTGAATGCCCACATTGATCCCTAACCAGAGAAAACCTTGGAGATTAAATGCATTTCTGAATTCATCAAGTCAAGAACTCAGAAGCCCATGCAGCTGCAGTCAAAAGCAGAATAGCCAACTGCTCAAGCTGGCAGCAAAACTTACTGTTATCTGTGTGGTACTGACTCTGCAGACAGGCAAGATGGAAGACTGATGGGGTCATGGATGTTACTGCCAAGACTTAGGAGTAAAGCCTGAGAGGCCAAATATTGAATAACAGTTGGATTCCCTGTAAGAATCCTTTGAGGGGAGTGTGTATTAACCAATAAGGATATTCCTTAAGTTGAAATGGAGACCTGAGAAGGGTGGAAATGCTGGGAATATGGGTCCTTTATTAACACTGCATATGTAGCAGAGGATAGCATAGTCGGTCATCAATGGGAGGAAAGGACCTTAGTCCTGTGAAGGTTCTATGCCCTAGTATAGGGGAATGCCAGGGCCAGGAAGCAGGAGTGGGTGGGTTGGTGAGTGGGGGATGGGGGAGTAGGGGGTTTTCAGAGGGGAAACCAGGAAAGGGGATAACATTTGAAGTGTAAATAAACTATCTAATAAAAAGTAAAAGCAAAGATTTAAAATTTAAAATTAAAAAACAAACAAACAAGCAACAAAAAGACTGACACAGGATCTCATTGTGTCAATTGAATGTAAAAGAGGGTATCAGTTGGAGGTCTTCCTATTAGAGAAAAGTTACCAAAGCATGTGAAAGAGATGGATTCTTTCAACCATCAGTGGATATGCACAAGATAAAGGGAAGTCAGTGGTAAGAATAGACAGGGTGAAGGATGTGTATAGCTCACCTTCTTTCTCTCAGTTGTTTTTCCTTAAATTGAGCCAAACAATTGGAATTTATACATAAAGAAGAATATGTAATTTATGGCCAAATTTCTTTTTTTTAAATTAGATATTTTCTTCATATAACTTTCACATGTTATCCCAAAAGTCCCCTAAACCCTCCCCCATCCCCCGCCCTGATCCCCGACCCACCCACTCCCACATATTGGCCCTGGCATTCCCCTGTACTGGGGCATATAAAGTTTGCATGACCGAGGGGCCTCTCTTCCCAATGATGACCAACTAGGCCATCTTCTTCTATATATGCAGCTAGAGACATGACCTTTGGGGGAAATAGTTAGTTCATGTTATTCTTCCACCTATAGGGTTGAAGACCCCTTCAGTTCCTTGGGTACTTTCTCTAGCTCCTTCCTTGGGAACCCTGTGTTCCATCTAATAGCTGACTGTGAGCATCCACTTCTGTGTTTGCCAGGCACTGGTATAGCCTCCCATGAGACAGCTATATCAGGGCCCTTTCAGCACTATCTTGCTGGCATATGCAATAGTGTCTATGTTTGGTGGCTGATTATGGAATGGATCCCCGGCTGCAGCAGTCACTGGTTGGTCCATCCTTTTGATTCAGCTCCACACTTGATCTCTGTAACTCTTTCAATCTGTGCTTTGTTCTTAACTCTAGGAAGGGGTGAAGTGTCCACATTTTGATCTTCATTCTTCTTGACTTTCATGTGTTTATTAAATTGTATCTTGGGTAGTCTAGGTTTCTGGGCTAATATCCACATATCAGTGAGTACATGTTATGTGAGTTCTTTTGTGATTGGGTTAACTCACTTAGAATGATAACCTCCAGATCCATCCATTTGCCTAGGAATTTCATAAATTCATTGTTTTAAATAGCTGAGTAGTACTCCATTGTGTAAATGTACCAAATTTTTTGTATCCATTCCTCTGTTGAGGGACATCTGGGTTCTTTCCAGCTTCTGGCTATTATGAATAAGGCTGCTATAAACATAGTGGAACATGTGTCCTTATTACCAGATGGAACATCTTCTGGATATATGCCCAGGAGAGATATTGCAGGATCTTCCAGTAGTACTATGTCCAATTTTCTGAGCAACTGCCAGACTGTTTTCCAGAGTGGTTGAACAAGCTTGCAGTCCCACCAACAATGTAGGAGCGTTCCCCTTTCTCCACATCTGCTGTCACCTGAATTTTTGATCTTAGCCATTCTTACTGGTATGAGGTGGAATCTCGGGGTTGTTTTGATTTGCATTTCCCTGATGATTAAGGATGTTGAACATTTTTAAATGTGCTTCTCAGTCATTCGGTATTCCTCAGTTGAGAATTCTTTGTTTAACTCTGTGCCCCACTTTTTAATGGGGATATTTGATTTTCTGGTGTCCACCTTCTTGAGTTCTTTATATATATTGGATATCAGTCTCCTATCTGATTTAGGATTGGTAAAGATCCTTTCCCAATCTGTTGGTGGCCCTTTTGTCATGTTGACAGTATCTTTTGCCTTACAGAAGCTTTGCAACTTTATGAGGTCCCATTTGTCAATTCTTGATCTTACAGCACAAGCCTTTGCTGTTCTACTCAGGAATTTTTCCCCTATGCCCATATCTTCGAGGCTTTTCCCCACTTTCTTCTCTATAAGTTTCTGTGTCTCTGGTTTTATGTGGAGATCCTTAAACCACTTAGACTTGACCTTAGTACTAGGAGATAAGAATGGATCAATTCCCATGATCTTCTACATGATAGTCGCCAGTTGTGCCAGCTCCATTTGTTGAAAATGCTGTCTTTTTTCCACTGGATAGTTTTAGCTCCCTTGTCAAAGATCAGGTGAGCATAGGTGTGTGGATTCATTTCTGGGTCTTCGATCCTATTCCATTGATCTACCTGTCTGTTGCTGTACCAGTACCATGCAGTTTTTACTACAATTGCTCTGTAGTACAGCTTTATGGCCAAATTTCTTAATGCACCATTGGAAATTCTAATTTATATCTCTCTGATGTCTAATATGAATGATGATTAAAAGGCTAGAATCATTGAGAGAACCAAATCTTACTCACCTCGTTCAAAACTGTACTTTTCATTGGAGCAGACCAATTTTTCCAGGCCTAAGCTCAAAGACAGGATCTTTATGAAGTTTGATGTGTAAGTCCTGGAGTGAAGTGAAGGATATGCACCACCTGCACAGAAGCAGAATTCAGAGGAGAACTAAGGAAGCAGATTGGATAGGAGGGCAGACAATGGTTTTGGGGTTGGTTTGAGAAAATGTTTTAGATCCTTCTTACCTCTAGGTTGGCAGATAACATGAGGGGGAGCCCAAACTTTCAAGAGAGGTTATGCAGTTTACCCTGTGTGCATGGCTGGATCAACAGGAGAGAGTTGACGATGGTAAACAGTGTTTTTCCAGTGTGATCTATGACCCCACTAAGGTCTCAGAGAATTAGTTCTGTATATCTAGTTTTGCTGTACATAAAGCTGAGAACCTACTTACAATAATTCTATCAGTTTCATAATCAAATTTATTGGCCCATAAATAGTATTCCAACCTATGTCATCTTTACTGAGTAATCCTCTATCTTACACTTAAAGATTGCACATTGGGAATCTTATCAGATCCCTGCACCATATGCTTGCTATCAAAGAAGTGGGCTGAAAGTTGGCAGTAAGAAGTCTGTGTTCTCATAACTTGGTCTTCTCAACCACACTGCTAGAAACAAAAGCTCAATATGATGCTTCTAATATGTGAATAAAGTAGTAATCAGTTTTTCAGTCTCCTTTCTCTGACGTTCAATAGCTTATAGCACTTATGGCTTATAATATACTTTGGAATATGCTCAGTATTCTGATTTCTTTCTCTTAGGTAAGTAGTCACTAACATTGAGTAGATGTTGCATCAGATTTATTTATTTTTCTTTCATATGTATGTTTTCTTGTAAAAATTGGTGTGTAACATGTGCGTGCCTGCCTCATGATTGCAGATAACAGAAGAGGAATGGATGTGAGTGAGGAAATAAACATCTAGGTCCTCTGAATGAGCAGCAAGTTGTCTTCACAAACGACCTTTCTCCCAAATCTCAATGTTGCATTAGATGTGAAATGTTTATTTATATAGTTATTTGTATTTCTTATTGTGAATTTTTTAATTATTATTTCACTGGGTAATGTATATGACCAGTTGTAAACCTTTGGAATTAGCTACAGTTTTATTCTTTCAATCGAATGCCATTATTTTCTACATAGTATTTTAGTATACAGAGCTTCATATATCTGAAACTATATATGAGATACTGAAAAGAAACAAACATTGGTTTTTCTCTGGGGCTGGAAGAAAAATGCACTCATCTAGGAGCTATGTTGACAGCAAACTGCATCTAAACCAACATTGTCAGAGGACAAGGAAAAGTCATACTCACTTTGCATCCTAGTTATATCATAAAAGGACTCTGAGGACTGGAGCCTGTATAAACACACCTGATAAACAATATTTAAGTAAAAGGAAACTGAATTTTGTCAAGTAGTATCTGAAACAATTACACAGCACATATGGCTTCATTTCAGTCTTTTTCTTTTCTAGCAGCTGTGACGGAATCCTAAGAGAGTTCACTCCAGGCAAATGTGCTTTAATACACAAATCAGACTCCATATAGCTTCCTTTCTCTGTTGGGTGATCATGGAAAAGTTGGTTGTCAGGCTAGAAAGTTCATGTCATTCAGCTTTCACCTACATTTAATGTAATACCATTCTCACATAATAAGGTGAAAAGGAGAATTTTCTCTCAAATGCTCCTATGAGGCTTTTGCTTTTAAGAGTAGATTAGACATTAAGAAAACTGTGTTTCAATAGCAATTTCTTAAAGCAGATTATAAAGATTCCAAGGTTATTTGGGGGGGTTCTTTGTAAGTATGGATGGGAAAGAAAAAACCTTTTTTCTGACTCTCAAATTTAAACCAATAAAATAATAATCTTATTGGAAGAGCATGTGTGTTGTTATCTGGACAATTTATGTAGAAGTGCGTGGTAATTACAATTGCAGGACCTTGAATCAGACTTCCTGGTTTCAGAATCTCATCCTGCTTCTGGGTGGCTGTACCTCCTTGGGTGTGTACATGAAAAAATAACTTTTCATCTAAGGTTAATGACTTGTAATACATTTTATGGTTCAGGAGATGCTTTCATGTTGTCTCATGTGTTGTCGTGAATATTGTCTTAAAATGCTAGACTAGTTATTCTTTCCTTCACTTGACTTGAACTCTAGAGAATCTGCTTTGTACCTGAATGCAGTGCATTGAGCATGGCAGAGGAGGCTTGTGTTTGTATAGAGAGAGACTATTCTCAAAGACAAACAACACTAGGAGGTTCCATTTCACAAGTTTTTGACTTCATTTAAAGGGATAAGGATGACTAAGATACCTGGGTAGAGCCATCAACTTCACCATCTTTTGGGAACTACCTATACAGCATAGACTGGGAAAGGACTTATTCCTGGGAATAGAGATTATTGGGATAAATTTAAACAATAGGGGCACCTGAGGATGTTAAAAATCATATAAGGAAATCCAGGCTCATAAATTTGTCAGGCACACTAGCTAGAAGAAAAGTTCTCTGCCCTCCCTTCCTAGATTCTGCCAAGTGACAGATCCTTATCACTACAATAGTGTGACCATACTATGTTCATCAACGAATAGCAAACAGGAGACAGTCGCTGGTACTTGAGCTGGGTTTCTTCCTGTTGCTTTGACCCACTCCAATGCATGATTATTCAAGATGTGAACCTAAACCTGCCATTTTCTTCTGCTAACCCAGTCTGGACTTTATCCTGAGGTTTGTGCTGAATAGCTTTGTTCTCATTTTCTCCAGTAGCTCTAACAGCAGCTCCCTCTGTGTACCAGTCTGTCTTTTATGTTAATAGATTTTTCTCTTAACCAACTTTTGAACCTTCTGAACTCTGCTGGAGCCTGTTTAACTAATATTCATTCTGTAAACAGTATACATGCCATAGATTATAGAGGTATTTACTATATCATGTGGTAGGCCCACCCACTAGTCAAGTGTCCTCTCCAGTGCTGAAAGCGTCTATGGACACAAATTTATGACTTGTTGTCAAAGAGCACCTTCGAAGCCTCAAAATACACACAGAATATGTGATAACAAACGCATGGCCACTACACTTGTGAAATTTATCTTGATTTCAGCAATCTTAATTGTGGTAATTAACAGTAGTTAGCAGTGATACAACTGCTCATAAGGACATTGTATACTGTCTGAATTAGAATAAGATATAGTTTTATGATATAGGCTCCAGAACATCCCATTTCCTTCACATTCTTCGTAAAGCTATTAGCATGTTAGAAGCTAGAGTTTTAAGTTCTAGTACTATATTATAAATATGTAACTTTAGTTGAGGTTTTGATGTGCCATGCGCTAGGCATGGAATTACAGCAATACCTAGTTTACTGTAGTGTTTGTTAGATTTCTGAGGCAGCTGTGTAAAGAGGAAAAAAAAACAGGAGTCTGAGTATATTAGAGCACAAAGCAAGGGTCAGCCTCTCTTCTGCAGGAAATTAAAGGGTCTGCCAGGGAGTTGGTAAAGCTGGCTGCAGATTGGGTGAGTGTCTTGGGAATGAGGAAATTGTTGAAGCCACAAGATGCTCAGTCACTCCTGAAACCTCTCTTTACTAAAATTCTTTGTCCAGGGAAGACAGGCTGTCTCAACTGATACTCAATTCTGTGAGAGAGGTTATTTGTAATCTAATAGGAATTTACTACCAAAGTCCTTTATCACTACCTAACAAAATAAATAGTAATTCATAAATCTTATACACCTGAAAGGCCTATTGCATATCCATGAATTGATTTCAAAAGAACTAGTCATTATAATTACTATCCTATTTTATATATTTTAAATGATGTTATAGTATTCTCTTTTATCTCCTAAGGATTGTTTACCGTTAGTGTCATGGAAAGACTTCAGCATGAACTGTTTCATTTACATAGCTCTTCCTTGAACCTTTTTTCAGCCTCCCATACTAATTAAAAGTATTTTAAATACTTTAAAGCTTGTTTAAACTTTAAATATCTATTATGATTCCTAGAGTTGCTCTGTTCCTTCAAGTGAAAATGAGTTCATTTTGGAAATGGAAAGATGCCAGAAATTTGAAATAAAAGGACTCATCATTTTTATTTACATCTACAGATCAGCAAACTTTTCTTTTGAACAGTATTAAATAGCATGTACAGGCTATATAATACTGAGCATTGTAGAGCAGACATAAATGATACAGAGTCCCTGTGCACAGAAGGTCCATTTTTCTTTCTTGTGATTCTATTTTTATATTGCTCTATTTCAGTCTATCTGCATATTAACAACAATGAAAAGAAAGTCATAAATCAAGCCTGTCAGTGAGTTAGTTCTGCATTCACTAGAACACAGAGAGGACAAAATAGCTGAATGCTTGCCTTGACCGAGTGGTGAGGTCTTGGTAAGGCATGCTTCTTTATAGAGGAAAGTGGAAGTGACATTATTCTTTTCTGATTTCTACTAATTTTATTAAAGTGTATATTGGATGTTATTTTTATTCTCACAGAAAACTTTGACCTTCTCATCAATTTAATAAGCTGTGTATATAACTGAGTAAAACTCTCCTGGAAGATGCCCAAACTCCCAACTTATCTGTCTGCAGGCACTGTCAGAAGCTTCTCCACAGACTTTTCTCAAGTGGTGCATCTCCAAGATATTTACAAGGTCAACATCACATTCGTGATGGTCTCAGGTGGCATAATACAGCATACTCCTTGAGATTGGCAAAAGTTTACTTGGCCACTTCTGAAAAGCTAACAAGAGGAGTTAATAGTTACCAGACCCATTAAAACAGCAGACTGATGAACTATTAAACACGAAAGAAAAGCTGAGATGAAGAGTTAACTTATACCTTGATCCTGTAGTAGTATGAATAATTGTAAATATCTAATTGGTCACTTTGTAAGACAGGTACCCATGACCCTTTAGTCAATGTATTTTTAGAAGTGTTTTGTGTGAAAATCTAGCAAAAATGAGAGATTGCTCAGTGGTTAAGAGCACTTCCTGCTCTTGAAGATGACCTTTATGGAGTGGTCTACAAATATCTTCAACTCCAGTTCCAGGGGATATGACACATCTTCTAGGTTTCAGACAAAATATTTATGCATATAAAAATAAAAACAAACCTCTTCAAAAAAATAAATAAATAAAACACAGAAAAGAAAGCAATTAGAAACATATGCTAGTCCCTGTGACATCTGATAACTTGAACCTGGCTACAACTTTCCCATGGATGGTCACTACAGTGTGAACAGGATTTATTAGCAAAACCAGCAAGAACAAGTAGAACCTAACACTGGAAAACATCTGCTTAAACCTCTAAGCAATAGGCTCCAAATTTGTCCCAGACAATTGTAGGAAATACCTGAGGAACAATGTTAACTGGCTTAATAAGAAAAGTCACTGGAGAATTACAAAAGGTGTACTCTTAATAGTTGACTTTTTTTTTTTCTAAAAATGTACTTTAGATTGTACCAAGATCTTTTCTGACCCCATTAAAGTCAATAGGGAAGAACTACCAGAAACTGGTGTTTTCCACAGCTACAGAGTATATATGGAATGTTAATGCAACCCTGTTAAATACAGTTCCCTGTGAACACACTAACAAATGCTCTCCTTATTAAATGCGAACCTGTCAAATAGGATGATACTCCTAGGAATGCTGTAAAATATTCACTGTAGGAAGAACAACAACAACCAAAACCATATTAAGTGCAGGACAGATATTTTCCATATAAACCAAAAACAGTGCATGTGTACAAGCTGCTGAACTGATGTGCTTCACCAAGTTTGGCACCTCTCCTTTTACTCATGGAAGATGTTAATGAAGTTGAATACTTAAAAACCAAGTACACTAAACCAGGTGGTTCCCCCTTTTCTAAAGTGGAAGAAGCTCTACCCGTCTTGAGCTCCTGCACAGATCACAGAGCATGCTACAACACTATTTTTCATTACAATTCCTTGTAAACCTGGCTGAGGCAAACCTATATTTACAATCATATGGGGGTAGGAGGCAAGGGATGTTAGAAGTAGAATGTAAATGTTATCAAACAATAAAGCTAAATGGAAAAGTTTATATTGAGTGACCTATATCATAAACAGGATACCAGAGTTGTCTCAAAACTCTATGAGAGTTGTTAGGTATTTGTTACTACAGCAAATATCTAGAGTGATCAACTTATAAAGAGACATTTTAGAAATTGTTTCAGAGATTTCAGTACAAGGTAGAGGGGCAGCGAGTGATGAAAATTTGTGGCTCAATCATTTGTTTACCTCCTCAAGGAAAAGGAGCAAAGAAATATAAAAAGAGGAGCCAGACTTGCAATGTCCTCTTTCCTTTCTGAAAACATCTCTAGTTAACTTCTCAGTACTATGTTCTATCATGTAAAAGTTTCACCACCTCTCGATATTGCTACATTTAGAGAATTAAACCTTTAACACATATACATTTTGGTGATAGTCTTTGTCTAAACAACAGCAGCTAAAAGATCAACTTTTAGTATTTTATTTCCATCAATATATTTGTATTGCTTTTTAATGTTTTGAAATTATAATACTGACACATCATTCCTCCTTCTTTTCCCCCCTAAAACCTAATCCATGCATCCCCTTTGTACTCTTTTCTCTACCTATCAAATATGTATGTATGTATGTATGTATGTATGTATGCATGCATGCATGCATGCATGTATGTATGTATGTATGTATGTATCTATCTATCTATGCATCTATGTATCTATCTATCTATCTATCTATCCATTTTAGATTATGGTCTCCATTTCTTTAAATACACACACACATGTGTGTGTGACAAGAATCAGATGTTTTGTGAGTACTTGGTCTTCACTCAGGTCAGAAGAGTTTTTTCTCTGACAGACTGAAGATAAACTATCTTTTTGCTACTTCATTCCTTCTCAAGTCTGCTAACTGTGGCCTGAAACTCCAGCTGCTCTGAAAATAAGCACTCTTCCTTCCAAAATAATGGTCCCTAAACAGAACATCACCTCCCATAAATATGCCAGAGTCATTAGAAAACATGATCACAAAATTATTCTATATAAAGAGTACCATTGATGGACCAAAGTTAAGCTCTTCACAATAAATGCCTCTATGAAGCTTATCTAAAATTGTTATGATGAAAAACATGTGTTTTCCAGAAAATAAACAGAATGTGAACAAGAATGGCAACAGAATCCATAGTTCGACTTGAAATTAAAAAAATACACCACACAAGTTCAGTGACTTACTGAAAAACCAGAGACCTCACAGGAGTCTGGATTTAGAAAGATGTCTGTGGTGTTTGGCAGAAAGTGTTCTTCTACTGACAATCAGATTTGAAGAAACAGTGCTGCCAGGGAACTCATCTCATGATTCAATGGATCAAGATTGGATACAAATTTCAAAAATGTATTTTCTCAGTTCCATTTGATCTTCTCTCTGAAACCGTTTGACTTCAAACGAACATATTGCAAATGCACTATTTTTAAGGAACAGACAGACAGATGATCCTCAGGGTGGGTAACGTTTGTTTATAATCACACAGACGTCCACACAGGGGAATACAACATGTCTTCCATTTTTACTGCTTCATCAAATTTGTGGCCAGGGCTCTGATTGTTCTGCTCCACCTTAGTGAAATAAAGCTGCGACAGTATTTTTACATCATACCTCAGACACACTAGCAAATTATCACATGTTTTACGTTTTTAAGAGAAGTTTGAGGATAAATTCTAATCTAGTAATATGGTCACAAATAAAATCTAACACTTTAGCCGGGCGTGGTGGCTCACGCCTTTAATCCCAGAACTCAGGAGGCAGAGACAGGCGATTTCTGAGTTAGAGGCCAGCCTGGTTAACAAAGTGAGTTCCAGGACAACCAGGGCTACACAGAGAAACCCTGTCTCAAAAAACAAAAAACAAAAAAAAACCAAAAAAACAAAACAAAACAAAACAAAACAAAACAAAACAAAACAAAACAAAAAAAAAAATTCCGAAATAAAACTAATAGCTTTAAATCCAGTGATGGTGTTTGCGCTCATATATAGAACATAGATTAAATGAAAACCCCACATGATAAAATACTTTAGGAAATAATTAATCACTTATCATTTAGGAAGAAACACCAAAAATTCTAACACTGAAACAATAGCTTTACTCTCCTTTTTAGCACAAGTACACACACCATAACACATTCTTTAAGAGATGCATTTGGTTGTCTAGCAAAGCATGAGGTAATGAGCTTTGGTTAGATACCAGTTATAAAACAGAATCATACAAATGCCAATAGTGACTGTCCCTTAAAATCATATTTGTGAGGCTCTTTAGAATCACTCAGAGCCCACTGAACAGATAGCCTGGAGTAAACATCACAGGAGTAGAAACAACAGTAAAGACCTTGCTTCAACAGATAGAAGGGGAGAACCAATTCTTAAAAGTTGTCCTCTGACCCTGCACATGCCTTGTAACACATATCAGTCATCATACAGATCACACCATAGTATACACACACACATACACAAGATGATAGATAGATAGATAGATAGATAGATAGATAGATAGATAGATAGATAGATAGATAGATAGATAGATAGATAGATAGATAAATAGATAGATAGATAGAATGGATGAATGGATGGATGAGTGAGTGAGTGAATGGATAGAAAGACAGAAGGATGGACAGATAGACAAAAAAACAGGTAAATAGACAGATGAATAGGTAAACAAATACAAGTGAAGGAAACTTATAAGGTGCAGATGCAAGCCAGAGTGAGTGGCAATGCAAACTGTTGATGTGGTGCAGCGTGAGAAAGGTCATGGCCTTGGACCCTCAGGAAATTAGGAAATCTATTGTCCCCATGGGCCAGACTCAAGAGGAAAGGTGACGTTCTCTTTGAAATCCAGTATATTTTAAAACTAGTGAATTCAGCTTCCTCTTCCCAGGGGTTTATAGACTGAGACTACTTGCCTGCAGAATAACCCTGTATAGACTAACTAACCTCACCCCAGTGTGCTGCATATAGTAAACATGCTGAAGTTGCAGATTGCTAAGGTAGTGGTTGTGACTCTAGGAGATGGCAACCCCCCTACACTGGACCCCATCATTTCTATACATGTGTTTCTATGTCACTCATTTCTTCATTCCCTCTCCAAACCTAGTAAGAGTTCTGTGACCCAAGTCTCACTTGTCATCATGCATAATGATATGCAAATCCAATTAGAAAATCAGAACTATTCTATTGTTCTTTACTGATATCTACCATAGCAACCATTAGTCTAGGAAAAACTTCCATTGAGGGCTGAAGCAGGAAAAATTCCCATTGAGGGATGAAACATATAAACTATCTTCCTTCCTTTCTTCCTTTTTTTCTTTCCTTCCTTTCTTTCTTCCTTCCTTTCTTTCTTTCTTTCTTCCTTCCTTTCTTTCTTTCTTACATTTCTTGTTTCTAATTGCATATTTCAAATAACTAAATGGCACAAAAATGATAAGTCTTACCTACAAAAATTAAAAGAGATATCCATGAGTCTGCAGAACAAGTTCAAGACCAACCACAGCTTTGAAATTCCAGACTGTACATATAGTATGTACATACATATACGCATGTATATGTAATCAGTGGCACAGATTTCATGACACTATTTTTTGTGTATTCTCCTCTCACAGATATTTCATAAGAACAATAAGGACTCATCAAAGTAGAACCAATTCAAGGTATGACTTGCTTAATAATAGCCAGCTGTTTGCAAAAATTAAATATCCTGCAAGAGAAAAAATATTTGAGATTTATTTCTGTGATGTTCAGTGTGGGGCAGGGGTGGGCACTGTTTTCAGTCATAACACTACCATGAACTGGATTCTGAAAACATAACAAAATGAAAGTAAATTGACTACATGAATGAAGCAAATTCTTACACTTACAATGCAGCATGAGCAGCCCAGGGTGTATACACAAGCATGTTTGTTACCCAAACACCTGGAAGGCTGAGGGAGGAAAACTGTGCATTCCAGGAGAGCCTCTGTATATAGGATGGCCACATGTAAATAAATCAAGAATACAATTTGGCATAACAAGAAGAACATATTCAACAGTTCTTAGATCTGATGGTAGAAATACAGATAAATAAAATACTAGGCAATCTACTTCCTCAAGTTATTCATTTCATGGAAGTTAGAAATCTAATCAAGAAAGAAAACTGAAATGGTACCATCTTCCCATCACTTTACTGCAAACAACTCAAGATTATACAAGGCAAGGAAAATGGTCATGTCACACGAGTTATTGGTACATTTGAATCTGTTAGACACAAACCTCTATCACTTGTCCCTTCTAAACACCACAAGCTGAGTCAAGACAGTGTCTGTCATCAGAGGCTGTGTGAACACTGCTTAGCTGTGACAGGTTTCTTGAACAATAAATGTAAGAAAATGTTGAGTGTTTAGAACAAAATATTGTGAATCAGGCATAAATTTCAAGAAAAAAATTGTCCTTTAGCAGCAGTTAAGCACATGGTTAAGAAAGAGAATTTTAAATATAACATACCATATTATAAATAGTGCATATTTCTCTCAAGGTACAATAAATAAGAGAAAATGATCATTCAAAGGAAAGAAAGAAATTGGAAGCATGAAGCCTTGAAGTCTGAAAGTAGAGATGAAATTTACAGCACTGATAAGTAGATAACACTTTGGAAAGAGGGAGATTATATCTTCCATTAGAAATATTTCTGTAATCACAGAAATGAACACATTTGTTTATTTACAGGAGAAATATGAGACAGCTCCTCTGGGTGGCATTCAATCCAGGAGTAAATAATTTAATTATCTGTGAAAGGGAAAGAACACATCTTTAAGAAGTTTTAAAAAAAACAATGGTTTTAAACAAAGGTTTAAAAACAATGAATTTATGAAATTCTTAGGCAAATGTGTGGATCTGGAGGATATCATCCTGAGTGAGGTAACCTAATCACAAAAGAACACACATAATATGCACTCACTGATAAGTGGATATTAGTCCAGAAACTTAGAATACCCAAGATATAATTTGCGAAATACATGAAACTCAAGAAGAAGAAAGACCAAAGTATAGATACTTTGTTTCTTCTTAGAATGGGGAACATGGAAGGAGTTACAGAGACAAAGTTTGGAGCTCAGAGGGAAGAAAGGACCATCCAGAGACTTCCCCACCCAGGGATCCATCCCATAAACAACCACCAAACCCAAACACTATTGCATATGCCAGCAAGATTTTGCTGACAGGACCCTGATATAGCTATCTCTTGTGAGGCTATGCAAATGCCTGGCAAATATAGAAGTGGATGCCCCCAGTGAAGGTGCTAGAGAAAGTACCCAAGGAGCTGAAGGGGTCTGCAACACTATAGGAGGAACAGCAATATGAACTAACCAGTACCCCCTGAGCTCATGTCTCTAGCTGCATATGTAGCAGAAGATGGCCTAGTCAGCCATCATTGGGAGGAGAGACCCTTGGTCTTGCAAAGGTTATATTCCCCAGTACAGGTAAATGCCAGGGCCAGGAAGTGGGAGTGGATGGGTTGGGGAGGAAGGTAGAGGGAGGGTATATGGGACTTTCGGGATAGCATTTGAAATGTAAATGAAGAAAATACCTAAAAAATTGTTTTTAAAAAAGATTATTTTATTTTGCTGCTAGTCATTACCATTGGCTTCCTCTTCCTGTGCCTACCCTAGAATGAAAGAAAGAATTTTTATAGCACACAGTTGTTGGTAATAACTCAATCACTTAAAAACATCCCATATACAACCACCAAACCCAGACACTATTGCATACACCAGCCAAATTTTGCTGAAAGGATCCTAATACATCTGTCTCTTATGAGACTATGCCAGTGCCTGGCAAACACAGAAGTGGATGCTCACAGTCATCTATTGGATGGAACACAGGACCCCCAGTGAAGGAGCTAGAGAAAGTACCAAGGAGCTGAAGGGGTTTGCAACCCTATAGGAGGAACAACAATATGAACTAACCAGTACTCCCCAGAGCTTGTGCCTCTCATTGCATATGTAGCAGAAGATGGTCTAGTCGTCCATCAATAGGAGGAGAAGCCCCTTGGTCTTTTGAAGATTATATGCCCAAGTACAGGAAAATGCCAGAGTCAGGAAGCTGCAGTGCATGGTTTGGGGAGCAGGGCAGGGGTGAGGTAATAGGGGACATTCAGGATAGCATTTGAAATGTAAATGAAGAAAATATTTAATAAAAAAAGAAGTTTTAAAAGAAAACACAGGAAAATAAGAAAGCATACATGATAGAATGTGGTCACTGTGGGCTGCTAAAAATCTTTCCTGAGGCCTTCTCTGGCATAAGAGCAGTGAGGACAGAAGCAGTGATTCAGCTCAGTGTAGAGTGCCAGCTACCTGTCCTGTGCAAAGTTCTCTGTTGCACTCCCTACACTGGAGAGAGAGGGAAGGAAGAGAGAGAGAGAGAGAGAGAGAGAGAGAGAGAGAGAGAGAGGAGGGAGGGAGCAAGAGAGGGTGAAATGAAGAGACAGAGAAACAGAGACAGACAATGACATAGATAGAGACAGACAAGAGACAGAGAGGAACACAGAGACAGAAGGAGGAGGATAAAAGCTGAAAGAAACACTGGAAAGTGGTCATTAAAGGTAACAAGTGTATTAGAAAATGCTATGTTAACTGTATTGTTCTAACTGCCCAAATCCCTCCAAATGTCCTATTACATAATTTCATTGCAAAATACTAGCCTCAGAGTGAGAGTGGAAACAGACATCTTAGCAGCCACAAAAGATGGTAGAATATCTTTAGAGCATCCAAAATCTCATTATTTTACTCTTCAGGAAATCTGGAAGATTCTGTTTGAAACAATTTTCCTTGATTGATTTGATCTAGAGCTTATGCAATATGGGATTCTTTTTCTGGAATGAGGTATTCAAATGTGTATATATTTCCTTTATAATGGTTTTCTAAAGACCTACAGAAAGGTCTACCCAGAAAGGTAAGGAAGAAATGGCTTTTCATTCCCTTACTTTAATAGTCACATATTTATGATTATGTATCCAGTAGTATCATTCACTAAACAAATCCCAGAAAGAGATGTCTTGTGCATAACTGATTAAAGTAAAAACATTTGAAGTCACTGGGGAAAGAGGCTCAAAAGAGAAAGCATTGAAAAAGAGAAAGCCAAATGACGTGGCAGGTTTTGTAAAGTAGGTGCCACCACAGGTCCATATCTCCAGCAACAGAGACCATGCAAAGCAAGTACTGCTGGATAGCACACATTTTGATAATTCAGTCATCTCCAGTAAGTTTATCAAACATAATTTCTCTTTATCAGAATGATGAAATCTTGTCTTCAGTGGTTTAAAGGACTAAAATGTGTAGCTCTGTACCCCATGTTTAATAAGGTTATTTGATTCTCTGGAGTCTAACTTCTTGACTTCTTTGTATATATTGGATATTAGCCCACTGTTGGATTTAGGATTTGGAAAATATCTTCTCCAAATCTGTTGCTTGCTGTTTTGTCCTATTGACAGTGTCCTTTGCCTTACAGAAGCTTTGCAAGTTTATGAAGTCCCATTTGTCTATTTCTGATCTTAGAGTATAAGCCATTGGTGTTTTGTTCAGGAAATTTTCTCCTGTACCCATGTGTTTGGGACTTTTCTCCACTTTCTATTCTATTAGACTCGGTGTATGTTTTTTTTTTTTAATGAAGGTCCTTGATCCTCTTGGACTTGAGCTTCTTATAGGGAGATAAGAATGGATCAATGTGCATTCTTCTACATGTTGACCACCTGTTGAACAGCACCATTTGTTGAAAATACTGTCTTTTTTCCCACTGGATGGTTTTAGCTCCTTTGTCAAAGATCAAGTGACCATAGGTGTGTGGGTTCATTTCTGGTTCTTCAATTCTATTCCATTGATCTTCCTGCCTGTCTCTGTACCAATGCCTACAATTTTTATCACTATTGCTTTGTAATTCACTGCATGAGGTCAGGTATGGTGATTCCCCCAGAAGTTCTTTTATTGTTGAGAAGAGTTTTGGCTATCCTGAGTTTTTTGTTATTCCAAATGAATTTGCAAATTGCTCTTTCTAAGTCTATGAATAATTGAGTTGGAATTTTGATGGGCATTGCATTGAATCTATATATTGCTTTTGGCAAGATGGACATTTTTACTATATTAATCCTGCCAATCTACAAGCATAGAAGATCTTTTTGTGAATGCAAGTATGTATGTATGCTTGTATATTTTTAATATTTTAGAACTTTACATAAGATATTATTGAGAAGCATATATGAATTATATGAATTACCTGAGGACAAAATGCTTGTTTTGTGGTGGTAATATAAAAGAGCACATATTCACGATGTATGGCTGCAGGGAAAAGACATTTCGTGAATATACCAAAGAAAAATCCAATCACATCTGTTCTCCTTCCTTCATCGGGACCATTTCCTAGAATTATTTTTGGGAAAATGTTCTTTAAAACTGTATTATCTTTGCTGTACAAGAGATCCCAGTTACTAAATTCTATTGCTTTATCTTCCAACAGAATTGGGTGTGAGGCTGTAAATGTCCCATCATTTAATTTCACTATTTCAAACTCTAAATGGGCAATTATAATTTTGACCCAGTGATTAAATTTTGCTTTAGTTTCTCTTAGGTGGAAATTTTATTAATTACCTTCATAAATTTCAAATTCCATTCCGTGAAATAACCCAATATCTTTTTTTCTTCTGCTCATTTAACATTCTATGCAGACAGAGAAGCATTATGTTATATTGGATCATGGAAAAAAAAATCAGCTCTTTTGGTCCAGTTTTTTAAAACATAAAATCAGACATTGGGACCAAATAATTAATACTTAAAGTGTGAGAAGGATTGAGTCTTTGGAATTAAATTATCTTTTAGGTATATCATTTGAAGAATATTCTTTGCCTAACTCATCATGAATATTTTTAAATGTGTTTGAAAATGAGCCAAGTGCATAATTTAATGAGAAGCACCTGAAGCACCTGATGGGGGAAGAAAAATACATTTCTTTTTTTCTTTTTTTTCAATTTTTTATTAGATATTTTCTTAATTTACATTTCAAATGCTATCCCGAAAGTTCCCTCTCCCCCGCCCTGCTCCCCTGCCCACCCACTCCTACTTCTTGGCCCTGGCGTTCCCCTGTATTGGGGCATATAAAGACTGCATGACCAAGGGGCCTCTCTTCCAAATGATGGCTGACTAGGCTATCTTCTGTTACATATGCAGCTAGAGACATGAGCTCTGGGGGTTCTGGTTAGTTCATATTTTTGTTCTTCTTATAGGGTTGCAGACCCCTTCAGCTCCTGTGGTTCTATCTCTAGCTTCTCCATTGTCCCATGTGGTGACACTCTGGGTCAGGCCATAGATACTTCCTTGATAGATGCATCTCTTGTTCAGTAAGCACATTCAATAATGTTCTATGTACATTCACTGGATTGGGCACTTAGGTAGATCCCTGAATATGCACTGTACCAAGATCTCTCTAGGAAAAGCATAGAACATCAACATAAGAAATAGATTGAGCTCACTGCTCTGGGAGATGGCCAGTAACATGGAGTATTACCAAAGAGGAGAGCTGAGTCTTGTTCTACACCCTCCCTCACCTCCACGACCACTGAAATGAGGGCCAATAGTCATCAGAACTCCTAAGAGAATACTCTTCACAATATCTTCAATGTAAGAAGTGGCACATATAAGAACACAGAGATATACTTACTTGAATTTACCTGAAGAAACATGGAAATCAAACAAAACATCACAATTACAAAAATACCTAGCTCCATATCCATACAGGTTCAGGATAGGACCAGGACTATCCTGCACACAATTTCCATAGAATTTGACTTCTGGGTCATGTAGTTATATTACTTAATTTGTAAAATTGCAACAGCATTTTGTAAGCATACATTAATAAAGGTAGAAGCATTTGGGTATCTTGATGAAGTGGCAAGTTGCCTATGCTTGCTCAGAAATAAAGCTACCATTTCTGTTACAATATACTTCACTCTGTGCCCCATAGGCATCCAACCTCAGAACAAAGGTGTCTGAGAAACTACAATAGCTATCATTCATTAAGTGCATTCTATGCCAAAACACACAATAATGTTTCACTGAAGACAATTAGCAGGTTTAAAGTATTTCTATTATCCCCCTTTTCTCACTATTCAGGTGAGTAAATCAAGTGAAAAGCACAGTATCAATATCGATTCCTAAAATGGACTCCAGGAGACTTTATTTGATGGGAATGTAGGCCGCTATCCTCTAAGCCCAGCAAGACAGTTCAAGAGTGTTCATTAAGAAGCAATGAGTTCTTTTCCTAAAGAAAGAGTCCAAGTGCTATATCCAGACAGCACTCAGACATAACTGGATCCTACTCCTGAACTACTGGAGACAAAAAACACTCTAATACTCTAATATTCCCACATAGGGTTGGAATTTTACATTCTACAATGAAGAGCCACCCCTAAAACAGAATAGAACCTCAAGAACAGAGTATCTCTGCTGGAACAGACATAAATGTACAAACCAGTAAGATCTTATACTCAAAATAAAATTTTAGATTCAATTGATCCTTTTATTCTGTGAACAAAAAAGAATCGGAAGCACTGGTCAACATGGAGATCAGAGAGCATGGCGGGGCAAACTACAGTTAGTGAAGCCCAAGCACATAAGAAACCAAAGGCTTAGCAAGGTAGAGAGATGGGAGACAGGGAGAGAAGGTAAGTGAGGGTGTGAGGACAGAGAAAGGTAAAGGAGAGAGGGGCTGGGCAGGGGCAAAGGGAAAAGAGAGGGGAGGGGGAGAGGGAGAGGAAGAGGGTCAGCAAAAGGGGAGGGGAAAGAGGAGAGGAGGAGAAGGAGGGGAGGGAGGGAGGGAAGGAGAAAGGAGAAAGAGAGAGAGAGAGAGAGAGAGAGAGAGAGAGAGATCTGGGTATGAGCGGACATTTTCTTTCTGACTAAAGAATAAATTCCAAAGGAAGGTCGGGCTCTAGGTCTCTTGTTATTTATAGTAATAATTTCTTCTTCCTAATACTAGTGTTTAATTTTATATGCCAATTTTACTAGGCTAACAGATTCCAAGGTCTTTTTAGGTGTAACTGTGAAGGGTTGTTGGGAGGGATAGGAGTGTAAAATGACAGGTTGAAAGAGAATCATGATGCCAGTGGAGAGGGACATCATCCAGTCAAATGAGGGCTCAGGTAGAATAAGTTGTGGAGGGAGTTTGTTTACTATCTTATTAGAAGAGCTACTCACTCTCTTAAAAACCCCAATATCATTAGCTTTTGATCTTTGGGGTATATGCCACGGCCTCTACAGCCTTAGAAATGAATATAACCAGTGATTTCCCTGGTTTCAGATAGCAGGTAGCAGTTGNTCCCCTCCTCCATCCCCTCCCCTCCCCCCTCCTCTTGTCTCCTCTCTTCTCCTACTTCCCTCTCTTCTCCATTCCTCATTTCTCCTCTCCCCTCCTCCCCTCCCTTCTACTTCTCTCTTCTTCTGTCTCCTGCTCCACTCTTTATTCTCCCCTCTCCCCTCTTCTCTTCTCTGTCCCTTCTTTCCCTTCACTTTCCATTCTCTCTTTCCCTTTCTGACTGTCCTTCTAGATTTATACATCTCTACTTCTTCAGAGAAATGTGACTGATATACTGCCACATAGTAAATACTGAAAAAGGGAAAAGCACAATGGTATAAGATGCCCTCTCTTATTACTGCCATGGGGAAAATGTACCTAATATTACTATAAGTGTTCTGAATAATAGGAAACATGCAAGCATACACTGGGGTGTGAATAGTCATGAGCAGGCTGAAGCATGTTGCTTCAAAATATTTCATACAAAGACCCAAGTTCAATTACATTGCAATTTAAGTATTATCAGCCTACATAATCTAATGTATTGATAAATCATAACACAAAGTGGTAGAAATGTATTCTTCTATGATCAGTAGTTTTGACTGTAACAATTACATTTATTATAATTATGTCACTTGAAAGTATTTTCAATACCAACAAGAATAATTAATATTGTTTTTATTGAATTAAGGCCTACTCCATGAGATGGAACCCATCCAGCACTGTTCAGGTGGCCAAGAACCTGAGACTACACAGGCCATAGCACCTAGATAAAAACAAAACAGTATTGTTCTGCTAAAAGAATAGCAACAAAATGACTTCTAACAATATTCTGCCATACTCATAGATCTATACCTGGCTCAGCCATCATCAAAGAAGTTTCTACCTGCAGCAGATGGGAAGCAATATAGAAACTCACATCTAGATATTATGCAGAGAGTGACAGACCTTGGAATAATCTATCCTAAATGGGATGTCTCCATCAACCCTCCCCCCACTTCAGGGCTCAGGAAACTCTATGGAAAAGGAAGTGGTATGATTATGAAAAGCAGAGGAAATAAAAGCCATTTACACCAAGATTCTGGTTGCCTTTCTTTAATGTAGGTTTGTATGCGTATCATAGCTGCTGTGAGATCATGATTGCAATAGCCATGCCATTCTCAGAAGACAACACTTCAGTCTACCCATCCCTGTATCTGACTCTTGCAATTTTTTAACTTCTCTTCCTCAGTGTTCCTGAGCCTTGGTCATAATAGTGGTGGGGCTAATGCAGACATTCCATTCAGGGCTGACCATTATTGTCCTAGTCGAGGTTTCTAGTGTTGTAATAAAACATGACCAACAAAGCCAACTGGGGGAAAAGGGTTTGTTTGGTTTACACTTCCATAGCGCTGTCCATCATGGAAGGAAGTCGGGACAGGAACTCAGGCAGGGCAAGAAACTGAAGCTCGGAGCTGAAGCAGAGGCCGTGGAGGAGTCTGGCTTCCCTGCTCGTTCACCATGACTTGCTCAGTCTGCTTTCTTATAAATAGACCCCTGGAATACCAACCCAGTGATGGCACCACCCACAATGAGTTGCCTCCAACTTCCCCAGTCTCTAATTAAAACAAAAAACAAAACAAAACAAAACAAAACAAAACAAAACAAAACAAAACAAAACACAAGCCTTATAGGCCTTGCTACAATCTGCTCTTCTTTAGGCAGCCTCTTAATTGATGGTCCCTCCTTTCAGATTACTCTAGCTTCTATCAAATTGACACAAAACTATCTAGCACAGAGGACTTTTTGTTCTTGCAGAGGAGTCAAGTTTAGTTCCCAGTGTCTATATGGCAGCTAACAGCCATCTGTAGCTAGTTCCAGATAATCTGATTCCCTGTTCTGACCCCTGGGGCTACTGTGAATGCATGGTGCACAAACATACATGTAGGCAAAACACCTATGCATATATGTTAAAAATCGATGAATTTTTTTTAAACCTTCAGATATAATTATCACAAACATCTCATGTTCATGTTGTTCTGAAAGTGTTCATTGTCTTTATAACAGGAACACCCCATGGGGGCTTCTTCTACTCAGATCTCTTTCATGCAGCATTCTTGGTTTTTTCTGTGCATCCCATACCAGGCATACCGAACTACTCACATTTCCTCAAACATCCAGGATAGTCTCACATTTACAGCCAATCAAGTTTAACAGAGTCAAATAAAAGTTTTATATAGACTATACTGATTCACATAGGCAAAATCAAATAATGTGAATTTGTAGACCTTATTATTGAAATGGATTACTTTATTCTCATATATGACACATGGAGTTTGTCCTCTATATAAAAAGAAAAAAAACTGCAAAGGAAAGGAGGACTGACTGTTCTCCACAATTAGAAACCACAAGAGCCCTGTATCTAGTGGATAGGATACAAAAGAACCTTGGGGACCACAATGGTGTCTAAGCAAATCACATCTTTTTAAAATGATTTGTCATTACTTTTGTGACATAAAAGTAATAAAATATATCCTGTTGAGTTATTGTCTCAAATTCCAGAAGCTTCACAATGAATGACCATGGTCATCCCCAAAGTAATGATGAGAACTATAGGACACCGGCTGAGCTGGAAGAAACCACCTCCGGGGACAAGTAACGGTGACAAAGAGCCAGGGAAGACTCCAGGCAGGACACTCTGATCTATGCTCTTTCCTCTGGTGATAATCCTAAAATTGTCCCCAGGCTGAGCTCCAGGCAGAAAGACAAAGAGACCTTTATAATTGTATAGAAGACTGTGTGAGGAAGCCACAGATGTGCAGTGTAGCTGGAGCAATAGAAGACACAGCCTCATGTGAACTTTCAAGAATCTGAGACATCATACATTTCTGTTACCAAAGAGAGTCATGGACTATGCCTTTCCTAACAATGAGTTCTCTTTACAAATCATTATAAGAAAAAATTACTTAGGAGAGGTAGGAATATATATATCTAAAATAACTGTAAGTCTACAATAAAGCTTTTAAAAGTATCAAATATTAGTGGCTTTGGAACTATACATGTGTGATTGCCCATTGATTAAAATTAACTTATCTGTTAGCTACTACAAACCTCATTTTGCAAACTGAAGATATGGCATGTAAGAAGACATTAAATAATTTTCCATGTAATCAGATAGATTAAGCTAATTATCTATGAAATACCACAAATCCTTCATTCTTAATAGTTACGCCTACCTAATAGTTTAATTTAGTTAGGTTGCACATACACTTTATTTCTGCAAAAATTGTCCATGTGCTATTCAGGGTAGGACTGTCTTAATTTTTTGGACTTGACATAGACATTATTTGACTCTTTCAGTCCCTCTCCTACCAATAATTAGGGTTTATCTTAAGGGTTCCACACAAGGGAAAATATATAAAAACATGTGAAGTTGGGTTTTCTTAGAGGAGAACAGACATCTATTTTCCATGGACCATACTCACCTCATGACATCAGGGGACCAAAGAAGAGGTACTTTAAGCCCAGAAAAAAAATAACAAGCAGGAAATATATATACATAAATAATATATAAATTATATGTATAACTTATGTACATAATAATAAAAGTATATATAGACATGTATAGTCACAGTAGACCACCCATGGAAAAGTTAAAGAGAAATCCAGCAAACAGATTCTGTCTTCCCAGATTGTTATCCATTGAGAATCTCTCTTTCTCATGAAAAATCCATTTCATGCTTGTCTACTTTGGTAAATCTGGTTAAAAATGAGAGTGATCACAAGCAAACTAAAGGAATTTGATGCTGATGATCCGGGTCTGGCATTTGCCGAGATGTTGATGATCAAGCGGCTGGCATTTGCCCAGACACTAACATAATCTAATTCCAGTTCACGATCTTAAGTTATGCTGTTCCTGTTCTTGGAAAATGAGTGTTGGTTTCTTACCAAGTGTTATTGTCCTATAAATGGAAAATACTGAAGTTTTTTATTAAATATGGGTGAAATTCATAATGCATAGTACATTGAACTATATCCCTTAATAGTTAATTCACACTAGAAAATATATCACAAAATACTAGAAAAAAATTCATGTTTTTCATATTTTTTAGAACTACTAAATCCTAGTGTCTTAGCAACCACTCAAAACATGATGTATTACCTGAAGAGTTGTTTACATACCCCCCACAGAACAGATAGAGTGTTCCAAAAAGAGAGATAAATGGAAAGTTTATTGAGTTTCATAAATGTTAAATTGTAATAAAATTCTCATTCAGAAGAATTTATATTCATATTTATCAGTATAAGGAAAGTATCTTGCCATTTATGATTGCTATATTGTAATAAATGAGCCGTCAAACATTTTCTTATTCATAAAACTTTGTATGCATCCTTAATGGCATCATTAGGAAGATCACTGTTGTGTACTAATTGTAAATAACATTTCAAATTAAAACCTGCAAAATGGATTTTGTAAGTTGTCAAGACAAGAATCTAAATGTGAAAGAAAGAGAGAGATGGAGAGGAGAATGCAGAGACAAATGTAAAGCTTAGAAAAATATTGCTAGGATTTTTATTGCTTTATTGTGGTTTTGGTAAATAGCATACCAATGACCATGAATACAATACTGTCCTGCTATATATGCTTTTATTCAATTTTCTTATTTTTCCCAGAATATAAATTGATTTTTGAGTGGTAGGTATTTTTTTTAATTTGTTAAACACAAAATCACAATATACAGCGCAATGACAGAATGACATCCCATTGATTTAGAAATAACAGATTGTCAGTGACCTTTAAGAAATTACTGAAAAATCTCACAAGCTCTATATATCTATGTTCCAAATTGAGAACGAGGAAGCCCTAGAGGTACAACCTTACTGAAGTAACGCTTTATATGTATAAACTAAGTAACCTAGAAATAAGCCTGTGAGGATCTCTGTGAATTTCTATCACCAATATCACCATCATCAGAAGCTACCCTGACTTTCATGTTTTCATTTGCCCTGTCCAATTCATGTTCAATTTCTGTTCATATAATCATAAAGTAGAAGCCAATCTTATGTAAAATATTTGATGAATATAAAGGTGATGGGAATTAGAGTAAAACGTCTAGGAGAAAGCCCATAGGAAGTATGCACATTGGTCTTGTTTCAGCTAGTATGGGAAATGCACTTGAAATCTACAAGCAATACTAAATCCAAAATTTGAAGTATTGTAAGTGAAACAAATACAACTTAAATATCTGGGAAACTCTCAGAACCCTGAGTGAAAAAAATGACAAAAAGTAATTCTGCTCAAAGAAACAGACTAGTATATCTCTAGGGACCTGCCAATGGTTATAACCATCAATGATCAGAGAGGACAGAGAACATTATGCTTGAATACATTCTTGGAATGTTCATGGGAAACATATTCAATGTAGATTGGAATTGAAACATAAGAATTGCAAAGACTGGT